>KQ996461.1:40228-72460 GCA_001598015.1 Dorcoceras hygrometricum
AAAATGTTGACTAACACGTGTCACTTCCTCGCTCAATCTCACGCTAAGCGCAACATCTGCCAGCAGCAACTTCAAACTCCGAAACCAAAACCAGCAGCTCTCCTTGCGTCACGTTGACGTCATCTCTGCTGATTCCAAATTCACCAGCAGCGAGCTACAGTAAGGTTGACCTGCGTTGAATCCGCTACAGTAGCGTGCTATTAACAGCTTTGCACCAAAAATCGCTACGATTGAAATTCCCAAAAATTAACGCAACGCTCAAAATCAGCAGGGACTTCAAAATCTACGTGATTAATTCCCAAATCAAATCAATTAATCACTAATCCAAATTCTCAATCCTCACAAGCATGATTTGGACAGATCAATTACCAGCGTTGATATTCCAGTCGTAGAGCAAGCTGGTACCGACTTTGATCTAGCAAATGACGAATATGCTCATGCTAACAAAAATATTATAACAAGTGGAACGTCAAATAGTGATATCTCAGAAAATCCAGCACAGTCGCAGGGGGAACAACACGATCATTCTACCTCATACAGACCAGATCTTCGGTGGAATAAAAATCATCCACCTGAGCTGGTTATTGGTAATCCTACTGCACCTGTTAGGACACGAAGCCAGATGATAAACGAATACTTTAACTCTGTCTTCATAGCTCATATAGAGCCTAAGAAAATAGAAGAAGCCTTAGCTGACCCAAGCTGGTTAGATGCTATGCAAGAGGAGCTTAATCAGTTCGAACATAGTAAAGTTTGGCACTTTGTCCCTAAACCCGATAATCAAAATATTATAGGAACAAGATGGGTCTTTAGGAACAAGCTAGATGAACAAGGTAATGTAGTTCGCAATAAAGCTAGGCTGGTTGCACAAGGATATGGGCAAGAAGAAGGCATAGATTTTGAAGAATCCTTTGCACCAGTAGCAAGATTAGAAGCTATTAGAATCTTTCTTGCGTATGCATCATTTAAGAACTTTAAAGTTTATCAGATGGATGTCAAGAGTGCATTCTTAAATGGCATCTTGAATGAGGAAGTGTATGTTGCACAACCTCCTGGCTTTGAAGATCATACCAGACCAGAGCATGTATACAAGCTCGACAAAGCCTTGTACGGTCTGAAACAAGCTCCAAGAGCTTGGTATGATACTTTGTCAAAATTTCTCATTGATCATGACTTTATTATTGGTTCTGTCTATAAGACATATTCAAATTTGTGAAAATGATCATGTCTTGCTTGTACAGATTTACGTTGATGACATTATTTTTGGATCAACTAACCATAAACTTTGCGACAAATTCTCCAAGTTGATGCAGGAAAAATTTGAAATGAGCATGATGGGGGAGTTGACATTTTTCTTAGGTCTGCAAATCAAGCAGCTTGAGGATGGAACTTTCATTAATCAAGCAAAGTATACCAAAGAACTTTTGAAGAAGTTCAGAATGGAAAATTGTTCTTCAATAGTTACTCCAATGAACACCTCCATCAAGCTAGACAAAGATGAAACTGGAACTGCCGTTGAGGTAATCATGTATCGTGGGATGATTGGTTCGCTTTTATACCTCACAGCAAGCAGACCGAACATAATGTTCTCAGTCTGTATGTGTGCTAGGTTTCAAGCTGATCCAAAATAGTCTCACTACATGGTCGTTAAAAGCATTCTTAAATATTTGAAAGGCACGCAGAACGTGGGTCTTTGGTATCCCAAAGATTCCATCTTGAATTTAATTGGTTACAGTGATGCAGACTATGTAGGGTGTAAGATTGATCGTCGTAGCACAAGTGGAACTTGTCAGTTTCTGGATGATAGGCTTATCTCATGGTTTAGCAAGAAACAGACATCAATTGCTACGTCCACAGTTGAGGCAGAGTACCTTGAAACTGGAAGTTGTTGCTCTCAAATGCTGTGGATTCAACAACTTCGAGACTACGGCATTGATGCACAAGAAGCCCCTATCTTCTGTGACAACACAAGTGCGATTGCGATCACTCAGAATCCAGTGATGCATTCCAGAACTAAGCACATTGACATAAGACATCATTTCATTCAAGACCATGTACTTAAGAAGAACGTTCGAGTAGAGAATGTGCCAACGGATCAGCAAATAGCTGACATATTCACCAAGCCTCTGCTGGACGCTAAGTTTTCTTACTTTAGAAACATTTTAGGTCTCCTTAATATGTCATGATTGTGTTCTGATTGCCTCAATTCAGGGGGAACAATATGAGTCAAACAGATAACTATATTGTTCGCTGGTTGTCTTCAAGCTGACATGAGGTCTGGACCAGCTTGGGACACATACAGTGTGATGTTATCAAGGGGTTTGTCTTTTTTTTTCCATGCTGGAATATAAAATCGAACGGTTGAGATTGAGGTAGCATTTAAAATTCATTTTAAATTGGATCGTCACTAGGATTTCAAAAGACTTTTAAACAAAGTGATGACACATGTCCAGTAAAAACCTCTCTCTCATCACGATCGTACATAAACAAGTTACTTTACCTTTTCACAATACGCATTCAAAAAGTTCACACTACCATAATATTGCACGCAAATTTACTGCACTCTCTTGAAATTTCCTGCATTCGTATTCAATTCCCAACTCGTTACTATCAGAAATGGCGTGTATCTCTTCGTCAATTCTATGCAGGTGAACTTTGATTCTGTGATTACTATGAAGCACAGTGAAATGGTACAAATGTTTAAATCATTGGAGGATTCAGGGCTCAAGGGGTTTCTGGAGGCATCAAATTCAGTTTATGAGGAGGCTATGACTGAATTTTTTGGCAATGCAAAAGTTATTGCAGGGACGATTGTTAGTCTTGTGGGTACTCGAAAAATGGCTATTACCAAGGATATGTTTACTGAGGCTTTTGGGTTACCTTCTGAGGGGTTGATAAGTTTTTTGAATATTCCAAAGGAGACTGTGACTGAGATGCGGAGTCAATTCTCTGGGTCGGATGAGCCATTCAAGGCACCCAACAAGAAAAAGGAAATGAAGATTGAATTCCGTTTGCTGCAAGATGTTGTAGCCAAGGCGCTATGCGCAAAAGCTGTATCATTTGATCAGGTTACTAGTGTAAAACTTGACATGATGATAGCAATTTCTGTAGGGCTGAAAGTCAACTGGGCTCAAATTTTGTTTCAAGTTCTTTTGAACATGGCGAATTGTCCTAAACGTCAATCGCAGGGCTTTGCCATTCAGATCAGTATATTGCTACATAATATTGTGAAGGAAAAGCTTGGGGAATCGATGAAATTGTGCGAGACCCGAGAGTTTATAAGATTAATTGAGTTAATTAATCGGGTTTAACATAGACCAGATTTGGTTTGAACAGATATGGGATGAGCCAGCTTTGAGTTGGTATGCTTGGAAAAGTTATCGGGTCCGTATAAGTCCTTGAATCAGTTCTGGGATGAGCCAGCTTTGAGTTTCTGCGCTACTGTCCCTGAGATTTTGTGCGTTTTTGCTTTGCAGGTTCTCGGATCTGCGTTGCTCTAGACTTCGTTGTTGTAATTATAGCTCATAGCTGAGGTACGGATGTGAGCTTGTTTTACAGCGTTGGATTTGGCATGGATATGTGTAATTTCTTGTTGTTCCGTGGTGTAGTGTATGCTTTGTGTTGCTTGTTGTTATCTGTTGCATTTGCACTCACTCATGTATCATGTTGAGCTCAGATCTTGTTAGCCGTGCCTTGTTGTACTTGATCTGTGTGTACCAGGATGCCTGTTTTGGAGGCCGAGCGGATAACTCCCGTCACCCTCATCTCCCTGCTGGGATCTGTTAGCCATTATGAGCGGAGTGGGTAGCTCCCACACCTCATGTTGCGCAACAGCAGGTTGAGCTATGTTTTGCATCTGGTCCCGTGTGCTGAGACGAGTGGGTAGCTCCCATATACTCACACACCCCGTGGTGTTTGTTTTCCGGTGTGTGTTTTCAGGTGTGTGTTTTGGAGGTTGAGATATGTTTTGCATCTGGTACCGTGTGCTGAGACGAGTGGGTAGCTCCCATATACTCACACACCCCGTGGTGTTTGGGGTTGACCACAGGTCCCTCTGGGGCTGGTGTTTGTTTGCCGGTGTGTGTTTTCAGGTTACCATGTTTTCACCGCCAGTCGTGGAGTTGATCCAACTGGTAGTGCCCCGGGAGGTGGATAGAGTGTCCCAGTTATATGTATTAGATGCATATGATATTTTCATTATATTGTAGTGTATTTATGTTGAGCGAGAGACCCATCACTCTGTTTATTTGGGAGTCACTCTATGTTTGTATGCTGTATGAGATGTAGTTGGGTTTTAAGCATTGTAAAACCTGTATTTTGAGTATTGCAGTATTTTAAATTATATTATCTTTCAGTCAGGCCAAAAGAGAAAATTTTAACCACTATTTTATTTCTTTCGATATTGTTTATTGCGTGGTTTAACTATGAGTTGAGCACGAGGCCTGACATTTTTGGTATCAGAGCTTAAGCTCGGATAAGCTCGATTTATTTTGATCACACTTGAGTCTAGGCACAGTGTTGCTTGTTGCATGTGCATGACTATGTGGCTTGATTTCTATGTGATATAATTGTTGCTGTGTGATCTTACCCTCTTAGTGCCTTCGTAGATGTCGCCTAGACGTAGGGGTAGAGGTAGAGGACAGTTTCAGGAAGAATCTGAAGGTCAGAACGAGGAAGTTCAGCGTAGTGTTCCTCGTCGTGGTCGTGATAGACAGGTTGAGATTGAGATAGATGAGCTGGCAGCCCGTGTGGACGACATGGAACTGGTAATGGCGAGGTTTCAGCGGATGAATCCTCAGACGTTTAACGGGGATGAGACTAGTTCCGATGCGGAGTCCTGGTTGCAGCACATTACCGGGTTGTTTGATCGTGTCAGGTACGACGATGAGCGTAGGCTGAGTTTGGCTAAGTTTCAGTTGAGGAGAGGTGCCAAGCGTTGGTGGAGAGGTGCTTCTCGTGCGCTAGAGGAGACTGGTGTAGGGATTTCGTGGAACAGTTTCTGTACTGCCTTTCGACAGGAGTATGTCTCTAAGTCCTATGTTAACGCCAGGGAGCGTGAGTTTGATAACCTGGCGCAGGGAACTATGTCCGTGGGAAAGTATGCCCGGAGGTTTTCTTCTCTTCTTGAATATGTTCCGCATGTCTCTGGCCGAGAGAGGGCGAAAAGAAACAAGTTCTTGGAAGGACTGAATGAGGAGTTGTATTCTTTGGTGTTGGCAGTTTCATCGACGAGTTATGCGGATGCAATGGACAAGGCTATGGATACTGAGGAGGGACTGCAGAACCGTAGGTATCGTGTTAGGCCGCAAGTGGTGCAAGGTAACCGTCCCATGGTTTCGGGGTGCAACCTTCCCAGTCTGTGCAGTCATCCCAGCCACCCCAACAGCAGGTAGCCCAACAGTCTGGACACCATAGGTTTAGACCTCTTGGTCGTCAGTTTAAGAAGAAGTCTGGTTCTAGTTCTTCTGGCTGGGGCAGTTCTAGCAGCGGTAGTAGTTCCAAGGTTGAGTTTTGTGGCCAGTGTGGAGGAAGGCATCCTACAACGCAGTGTGTAGGTGTGCAAGGTTCGTGTAACGTCTGTGGACAGTATGGACACTTTTCGAGAGTGTGTCCTTTGTCTGGATCTCAGCATACCGCCGCTCCACCGCATGGTCGAGGTGGATTATCTAGAGGTCGATCTTTTCCTGTTCAGCAGCAGAGGTTGGGAGACCATTCCAGCAACCTGGTCCTTCGCGGTTTGGATAGTCTTCCCAGCCCCAGTTTTCAGAACCTCAGTTTGCCCAGGTGAATGCCATGACGAGGGAGCAAGCGGAGGGCAAGCCAACAGGAGTGATCGTAGGTACTTGCTTTGTCTTTGATTTTCCTACGCTTGTGTTGCTTGATACAGGAGCATCGCATTCGTTTATTGCTGATGCATTTGTGGTTGAGCATGGTTTGCATACCACTTCTTTGAGTGATGTTGTGTCTGTTTCAACCCCTGTCGGTGCGAGCCTGTACTCCCAAGAGATTTTGTTGAATGGAATTCTTAGGTTTGGTGAGAATGTGTTGTTAGCGAATCTGATTAGGCTTGTGATGTGGAATTTTGATTGCATAGTGGGAATGGATGTGTTGTCTGGTTATAGGGCCACCGTGAACTGTTTTCATGGCGTTGTGCGTTTTAGGCCCCAGTCTGGTGAGAAGTGGGACTTCTATGGTTTTGATTCCCGATCGAAGATTCCTTTAGTCTCTGCGATGGAGGTGTTTAGCCTGTTGTCGTTGGAGAATGCTGGATTTATGATCTATGCCTTGGATGCGTCTTCTTCGTCGTGTGTGAATATTAGCGACGTCCCTGTTGTTCGCAATTTCCCAGATGTGTTTCCGGAGGAAATTCCTGGTTTTCCTCCGAAGAGGGAAATATACTTCAGCATTGAGTTGGTACCTGGTACAACTCCTATCTCGAGAGCCCCGTATCGTTTAGCGCCTGCTGAGTTGAGAGAGCTTAAGATACAGCTTAGTGATTAGCTGGAGAAGGGTTTCATTAGACCTAGCATGTTACCCTGGGGAGAGCCTATCTTGTTTGTAAAGAAGAAGGATGGGTCGATGAGGATTTGCATCGACTTTAGGCAATTGAATAAGGCAACAGTTAAGAATAAGTACCCTTTGCCGAGGATTGATGACCTGTTTGATCAGCTACAGGGTTCGACTGTGTTTTCTAAGATCGATCTGCGTTCGGGGTACCATCAGTTGCACATTCGAGAGCAAGATGTTGCGGAAACTTCTTTTCGTACGAGGTATGGGCATTATGAGTTTTTAGTTATGCCTTTGGTTTGATGAATGCCCCTGCAGTTTTCATGGACCTGATGAATCGAGTCTTTAGAGAATTCATCTATCAGTTTGTGATTGTGTTTATCGATGATATCTTGGTGTACTCTAAGACTCTGATGTAGCACAAAGAGCATTTAAAGTTGGTTCTTCAGACACTTCGAGACTCGCAACTGTATGCTAAGTTTTCTAAGTGCGAGTTTTGTAGATAGAGTTGTATTTCTGGGTCATGTTGTTTCAGCTGCAGGTATCTCTGTGGATCCCAGTAAAGTTGAGGCAGTTGTTAACTGGGAGCGCCCCAAGAACGTTGCTGAGATTCATAGTTTCTTTGGTTTGGCTATATTATCGTCGCTTTAAAGAGGGATTCTCTAGTATAGCTAAGCCTACGATGCAGTTGACTCAGAAACACAAGAGGTTTTTTTGGACTGAGCAGTGTGAGAACAACTTTCTGTTGCTCAAAGAGAAGCTAACTTCTGCGCCCGTGTTAGCTTTACCATTTGGTTCAGGTGGTTTTGTCGTTTGTTCGGATGCTTCGTTAAATGGATTGGGTCTTGTGTTGATGCAAAATGGTCGAGTCATTGTGTATGCTTCTCATCAGTTGAAACCGCATGAGACTCGTTACCCAATTCATGATTTGGAGTTGGAAGCAGTGGTTTTTGCCTTGAATATTTGGTGCCACTATCTGTATGGCGAGCAGTTTGTGATGTACTCAGATCACAAGAGCCTTCAGTATCTGTTTTCTCAGTCAGATTTGAACATGAGACAGCGTAGGTGGATGGAGCTGCTTAAGGATTTTGATTCTGAGATCCAATATCAGCCTGGGAAAGTGAATGTAGTTGCTGATGCATTGAGCAGAAAGGCTAAAGTGGCGATGCTGGCTTCGTTGCAGATTTCGAAGGTCCATGAGCATCTAAGTACTACTGGTTGGCGATTTTACCAGGTGAGGATTATGTTGTGGTATATTCTTTTCAAGTTGAGCCACAGTTTGTTACGAGCATAAGAGCAGCTCAGAGAACAGATCCATCTGTCCATGAGTTGAAGCTGAAGGTCAGAGCTGGACAGTTAGAGGATTATATTGTCTCTTCTGATGGTTGTTTGAGATTTCGTGGCAGGTTGGTTGTGCCAAATCTGATCGATTTGAAGGAGGAGATCTTGAGAGAAGCATACTGTAGTAGATACAGTGTTCATCCTGGTACGAGGAAGATGTATCATGCCTTGAAGCAGCATTACTGTGGACAGGTTTGAAGAGTGATGTTGCTGATTTTGTAGCCCGTTGTCTGAATTGTCAGCAAGTTAAGGCTGAGAGGATGAGACCTGGTGGTCTATTGCAGAGTTTGGAGATTCCCCAATGGAATTGGGAGCACATATCTATGAACTTTGTCACACATTTGCCTCGTTCCAGCAGAGGGTGTGATGCTGTGTGGGTTGTTATCGATAGATTGTCGAAGTCTGCTCACTTCATTCCCTATAGTTTGACGTATTCATTGAAGAAGATGGCGAAGCTGTACATAGATTTTGTGGTGAGATTGGATGGTGTGCCAGTTTCTATCATTTCAGAATGTGATCCGAGGTTTACTTCCAGGTTTTGGAAGAGTTTGCAAACAGCTTCGGGTACCAGATTGGCGATGAGCACAGCGTATCATCCCCAGACAGATGGCCAATCTGAGATAACTATCCAGATTTTAGAGGATATGTTGAGAGATGTTGTGATGGATTTTAGTGATAGCTGGCAAGATTCGTTGTCTTTGGTTGAGTTTTCCTACAATAACAGCTACCAGGTCACGATTGGTTTGGCACCATTTGAAGCTTTGTATGGCAGGAAGTGCAGATCGTCTGTGTGTTGGGAAGAAGTGGAGCAGAAGCGGATGTCTTCTCCAGAATTTGTGCAGCTGATGAGAGATCAAGTAGATCTGATTCGCCGGCGAATGAAAGCTACACAAGATCGCCAAGCCAGTTATGCGAATAAGAGGCGTAGACCTTTAGAGTTTCAGGTTGGTGATCTGGTTTTCCTGAAAGTTTCTCTTTTTCGCAGTGTTATGAGATTTGGTCTCAAGGGAAAGTTAGCTCCTCGTTATGTTGGACCATATGAGATGTGGAGAAGATTGGTCCTTTGGCTTATCGGCTGCTGTTGCCGCCAGATCTGTCTTCCTTACATGATGTTTTTCATGTGTCGATGCTGAGGAAGTATGAGCCAGATCCGTCGCATGTATTGAGAACTGACGAGGTAGAGCTAGATCGAACTTTGAGTTATGTTGAGTATCCCTTGCAGATCTTGGATAGAATAGAGAAATAGCTGAGGAATAAGACCATTCCTTTGGTGATGGTCCGGTGGAGCAAACATGGTAGAGAAGAAGCTATGTGGGAACTGGAAGAGAAGATGCAGCATGAGTGGCCGCATCTGTTTGAGTAAGCGCTGTATCAGATTCCAGTAGTTGGTTGTTTCTTGTTGTTCTCAGTAGTTGTTTGCTTGTGGTTTTCCCAGTTATCTTGAACTCTTGGTTTTGTTGAGTTTCTTCTTAGATCCGGAGTAGTTTGATTTCGAGGACAAATCCTATTTTAGTGGGGGAGGAATGTGAGACCCAAGAGTTTATAGGATTAATTGAGTTAATTAATCGGATTTAACATAGACCAGATTTGGTTTGAAAAGATCTGGGATGAGTCAGCTTTGAGTTGGTGTGCTTGGCAAAGTTATTGGGTTCGTATAAGTCCTTGAATTAGTTCTGGTGAGTTGGAGAATTTCCACGGGAACTGAGCAGATGTGAGTGTTGGTCAGCGCTGGGTGATCACGTTCAGTTTTGATGGTGGAATCTTGTATCGCAGGTGTGCAGATGTGAGCCAGGGTGTTTCTGTAGCGAGTAGCTAAACTACGTCATTTGGATTAGTTGTAACGATAGCGTTTTGGCTAAGCGGGGGAGACTCAGATGTGAGTAGCGTTGGTCTTCAGATTTGAGTAGGATCTGAGTGTTTGCGATGCTGCTTAGCATTTGAGATTCGAGTAGCGGATGACATGTAGAGAAGCGGCAGTAGACTCTGTGCGACGTCGTTTGGTTAAGTCGGGATCTATTTTGGTGTAGAGTTATGTCTGATGTGAGATTCAGATCCGAGCGGGAAATTCAGCTTTGAAACTTAAGTTGTCGGTAGGTACTGTTCATCAGATTTGAGCAGATTTGACCTTTTAAGTAGAGGACTTAGCTTTGGTTCTTTATTATTCAGCTTTGACACTTAGATTATTTCCCGATAGCAAATCCTGTCGCGATACCCTAGCTACTGTTCACCGAACCTTATCTTCTCCGATTTCCGACGGTAGATAGCTCCGACTTAAGTAAGAGTGGTAGTGCTGGACTCCTCTTGCTGAGACGCTTTGTTTGGTACAACTTTTGGAAGCGTGCGTGAAGCTTGGAGATATTGTGAAGACATCTCCCTTATGTAGTCTGTTAGCATAAGCGCTGGATTACTTCTGCCGTTCAGGTAGCTTGTTGGGTAAGCGTTAAGATCCTACCTTGTGCTTCGTTTAGAGCCTTCTGTTGTGTTAGAAGGGTAGGATAGCGCTGGTTGAGTTCGTAACTCCCATTTGTAGTTTCTGCGCTACTGTCCCTGAGATTTTGTGCGTTGATGCTTAGCAGGTTCTCGGATCTACGTTGCTTTGGGACTTCGTTGTTGAATTATAGCTCAGAGTTGAGGTACGGATGTGTGCTTGGTTTTACAGCGTTGGATTTTGGCATGGATATGTGTAATTTCTTGTTGTTCCGTGGTGCAGTGTATGCTTTGTGTTGCTTGTTGTTATCTGTTGCATTTTCACTCACTCACGTCTCATGTTGAGCTCAGATCTTGTTAGCCGTGCCTTGTTGTATTTGATCTGTGTGTACCAGGATGCCTGTTTTGGAGGCTGAGCGGGTAACTCCCGTCACCCTCATCTCTCTGCTGGGATCTGTTAGCCACTATGAGCGGAGTGGATAGCTCCCACACCTCATGAGTTGGGCAACAACAGGTTGAGCTATGTTTTGAATCTGGTACCGTGTGCTGAGACGAGTGGGTAGCTCCCATATACTCACAACACCCCGTGGCCACCATTGCTCAGTTGATCTGTTGATGTCATTGATCTGTTCTTGAGATTCCTTTGGCTCCCTGCCTTCGGTTGTAGCCTCATCTCATGCATAGCATTGCATATTATTTGTTGTTGTCTTATGCTGTTTTTTTCAGTTTCTCTCCGTACTGGGGTTTGACCCCGGGTCCCTCTGGGGCTGGTGTTTGTTTTCCTATGTGTGTTTTAAGGTTACCATGGTTTCACCGATAGTCGTGGATTTGATCCAACTGGTAGTTCCCCGGGAGGTGGATAGAGTGTACCAGTTATATGTAGTGGATGCATATGATAATCTCGTTATATTGTATTGTATCTATGTTGAGCGAGAGACCCATCGCGTTGTTTATTTGGGAGTCATTCTATGTTTGTATGCTGTATGAGATGTAGTTGGGTTTTAAGAGTTGTAAAACTTGTATTTTGAGTATTGCAGTATTTTAAATTATGTTATCTTTCAGTCAGGCCAAAAGCGAAAATTTTAACCACTATTTTATTGCTTCCGCTATTGTTTATTGCATGGTTTAACTCTAAGTTGAGCACGAGGCCTGACAAATTGCGTCCACAAAAAGTGTTAACAAGTAAGTCGGTACAGACTTATATTAAGAAAAACTTGGAGATTAAACCAGTGGGTGAGTCTAGTAAGCACAATGAGGTTACCGAAAGTAACATCGAGGGTGGCGAATCACACAACACACAGCCAGTAGAGAGAGAAAAAGATATGAATAAGAAGAAAATGACAACAACAGACGAACCAAGGAAGAAGAAGCAGAAAGTACCAACTCAACCTGTGGAGTCTAGGAGCAAAACTACTCCAGCGGACTCCTCGTCGCAATTAGACTTGGATTCGCTTCCACAGGGAGATAAAAGGAAGTAAGGGGGTACGAAGAGGAAGTAGAGAGTTGAAATCTCTTATTCTGAGTCTAATATTTCTTTACCAATCACACATATTGTGCGAAGAAATAGGACTCAGAGGCCTCAAACACAACAAAAGTCACCTGGTGAAATTGCCCATTCACAACATGATTCAATCCCAACCGTCCCCATTGGAGGCGAGGAGACTTCCGTTAAATAAAACTTAGCTATTGGATCAGGAGAATGTGAGCAAGCAGAACAAGATGCCCAGATGGGTGGTGATTATCACAGTGAAGATCAGGGGTGTGACACATCTGAATCAGATGGTGCTTAGAATAAACCAGACCATTCAACTGCGAATGGTCTTGAGAAAGAGACCAACAACTCTGAGAGGGACGTTGTAGCACAATCTGGTCCCGAGCAACAGCTCAACCGAATATCTATAATACTGAGCAAGGAAATCTCGCACTTATATGGTTTCGCAAACTCGACTGGGCAACTCAGTTTTTGCCTAAGATTGACCCAATGGATAAAGGGAAAAAGATGCTGGAGGTTGTAGCCATTCTCCACTCTGTTGAAGAGCATTGCCTAATGGTTATGAAGTCCGCATGGGACAATGTATCCACACGAATGAACATCTTTGATGAATGGATGCACTTCCGCAAATAGGTACGTATCAAAGATATATCATCTTTTGCACATTTGGTCCAACTTGAAGAGCAGTTGTTGAAATGGGGAGAGACAAATGACGTATCTAAATTGTTTGAGCGACGACGTTTGCTCATCCTGTACAAAATTTTTGAGCTGGAAGTTAAGAAGGTATATAATGAGCATCTAGCTAACTTCAAGCTTGATGTTCCTTCCATGGATCATGAATATCTCTATCTTCGGCGTCTCTACAAGGAGCTGAAAGTGAGCCACATCGTACAGGGATCAGCGGGTGCTTACAGATCTACCAATTGTTGTTTCAGAAGCTTCTTTGGTAGACTTGGTATCCAATCAACCACAGATTCTTGCCCTGGAATTTTCCAGTCAGGCCGAGCAAGAACAACAGCAAATCCCGCATCAATCCAGCTGATTGCACAGCACGACAGTGAGGTCATGAAATCTTCAGAGCATCAGGCTCACAAGATTGCGCCATCCGTTCAGGAAGACAAGCATCAGGCTCTGAATGTTGAACCCACCACTGCCACTTCTGAAGAGCCCGGTTCGCACCATCAGGATCCCTCTCCATCCGATTTCCACATGGTTGCATATACTGCCGACAGCAACGAGGACACCCGCTTATCGTTCCTCGAAAGTTCAGAATCTTTCCCCGATGGTTCTCAACAGATAATAATATCGAGTCCCCCGACAGCCCTTGAGCTATTTCCAAGCTCGATGAAGTGGACAAAGCTGTTGCCTCCATTGATTCGAGGATGATTTATATGGAGTCCAAGCTGAACTTTGTGAATTCAAGGATGCTCTCTATAGACTCGAAGATGCAGTCTATGGAGTTTAAACTTCGCTCTATGGGTTCCCACATTGAGCAGCTGTTGGATTCTCAAACTTTTCTGAAGCTCGAATTTGGACGCCACAAGGGTCTAATTAATGAAAAGGTAGATACATTGACTGGCACTGTTAAAACTTCCCAAACTGCTTTAGAAACCAGTCTTATTCATCAGTTGGCTGGGCAGCAACGACAGTTCACCGATGACCTAGATTTAGTTAAAACACAACTCGCTGAACTGGTTGAACACTTGAAGCTGATTGGTAATGACAAAAAGGGGGAAGGAGGAGGACAAAGTAGACCGGGGGAAGGATTAAACAGACCAGGAGAATAAGGATCGAGTGGCGGGCCAAGTAGCATATGAAGTAGAGTACCAAGCCTGAGAGGAGGTAGGGGAGGACCAAGCTCAACAGGAGGAAGAGGTTCAAGTCCAGGAAATAATAATCCGAGTGAACCAGCTTCAACAGATTTAGATATAGTCCTTGGTTTTAAAGTTGGGATGGTCTTGATATTTTTGGACAAAATTAGTTAAGAACTTTCGTTGTATTTTGGCTACCAACTTATGGAAATCTCTTTTTACGAGCAAAAGTTTTGTCATCACCAAAAAGAGGGAAATTGTTAGGATAAATTTCAAAAGTTTTGGTTATGAAAAATGAACTATAAATGGTATCCGTAAGAGATCATTCGAACCAAAGTGATAAGATCTGGACGAGACCTACTACGTTGGACGTAGAAATAAGATCGGAGCGGAGTCAAGATGGTCAAGGAAAGACCAGCTCAGCGTGTCTTGGTCAAAGCTGGCTAAAGTCAAACCAGCCCGGAACCCTAAGACACAATGGTTTAGAACAAACCAGCTGGATGTTGGAACTAACAAGAACCAGATCAAGATACTAACCAGCTGAATGCTAAGACAAGGCATATACTAGTTCAGTACTCAGAAAATAGAACGGAAAAATCAGCTTGGCACAGGACAACGTAAATGAGCTGAGTACAGAACGACACAAGAAAATTGAAATTTCAAAATGTCTAAAGATACGTACAGTTAGAAACAGACACTTGACATCTCTGCAATAATTTGTATGGAACTACTCTAAGCCAAAACCAGATACGCAGAGATATGGTACAAACTGAATACGGCGCAGAATTGCTAAAAAGGGTAATGCATTTAATGAAGATGTACTTTCATCGTACAAGAATTTAAGGCGTCGCAGGAAATTCAAGCTGGATGCATACAACGTGTCTACTGGTAATATTTATTACCGTTGCATCCAAATAGTATATATAGAGGAGAAGAGAAGCTGTGAAGGGGTTACCGCATACAACAAAATTAATATTCTGATCTGTAAACACAGATCCAACAATCTCCCCCTTTTTTATTTACACAAAACTTGAATAGACATAAGCACAAAATAACGATTTCAAAATATTTCTCCCTCTTTTTGTTGGAATCAAAACGAGTTCGAAATCTTGTCTCCCCATCAATATTTAAAACAAAGCTCCCCCTAACCAGCACGGGGTTTTTGATTTTTGAAGAGAAAGATATTTAAGGGACACAGTTTGCAGAAAACAAATGCATGTATGACATGAGATTTGAAAGACAGAATCTGTGCCACTGAAAATATCATTTGTCCAGACCATAGGAGTAATAGAGGATTCAATCTATAGAATCTCTTCCATTTTACCCTAAGTTTTAGCCTCGCCAAACATAGAGATCTTGGCATCCACAGACCTCACGCAATCTGTCAGCTCATCGGAACAGATATTGCTGCACTTTCCTTTCGAGAAACTGCTCTGTGATTCAATAAACATTACTCCCCCTATCTTTATACAATGAGTTTTGAAAACTCTTAAAACGATTTTGTAGCACATATAAGAGCTATCAGAGCTGAAAACTGCTTTTAAACCTTAAAAATTTTCAATTTAAAATGCTCTTTCAAGAACAACCTGCTCTGATACCAATTGTTAGGATCGAAAAACCGAGGTTTTTCGTGAGTTCTGCCACAACTCCCGTAGGCTCTCACACAGCCTAGACACCAACCCCGTGAGTTACGTGCATTATAAAGTTTTGAGAGTTTAAAAACAGCACGCAACCAGAAATCATATCACGCCTAAGCTGGTACCAGCTCGTAGCAACGCTGTGAGCTGGTCGCACGATCTGGTCTGTTAAATCTCGAGCTGTAATAGCTCACGTTCTTGAAATGTTATTGAGCACCGAGAAGTAGATCAGGTATGATAAAAATCATGCGGAAATAAACCTGAACTACCCTATGTAAATTGAAAGCTAAATAAACATGTTTTAAACTCAAGTATGCATAATGTAAGTGCAGTAAGCAGTAAAGAAAATACGTTGAAATTTGTTTATGGAAATTCGGAGCTGAATCTCCTACGTCTCCCCTTCTTCCACAATCGGGAAGGATTCTACTAGAAGACTTTGATTGCAGAGACCCACGCTACAACCCACTCCTACGACCAGCAGCCGCAAGAACTCCTAGCAACACTACTGTACACCAGCCCGCAAGCTGCGCGTGTCTAACTCCACTTCTTTACTTCCTCAGTGAGAAAGACAACACTTCTTTAACGTCTCAGTGTGAAAGACAACTAGACTTGTTTAACGTCTCTGTCCAAAGACTACAATGATTTGATGTTTGTGATTCACTCACTAATCTATACAGCTTATTTCTCAAAACTGTGAGTGAATCGTGTGTGAGAAATTATACTTGTGCACTCTCTCTGTTTTTTCACACACTGGGAAGTGCTTCTGTGAAAGCTGTTCTCTATGTTTTCTTCCTCTATTTTTTATCTTACTTGCTCACATTTTTATTGCACATTTCTTCTTCATATAAATAGCCCTGTGCAGATTTTTGCCCGTTGTACACATCTTTGCAGCCGTTGATAAGTCTTCTGAAAAGGTTCTGGCACGGTTGTGCTTTGTGTCTTTTCACATTTAATGCAACTGCAGGCTTTATGACTTTGAGCTTTGTCCACATTTAATGTTGCAGCCTTTGCTGACTTTGAGCACGAGAATTGTGTACTTGATGTGGACAGGACGAAGCAAACCAGTTTGAACTAATACAATGAAATCTCCACAATACTTGTGTTCAAAATTATTTGTTCGTCTGAGCTGGTTTGTCCATTCTGCTCAGCTGGTTTCTCCCAGCTGCTCTGCTTCTCATCCAACTGCTCTTGCTCCAAGCTGGTGAACCAGCTTGGATGTCCTCTGTGATCTGGTTGTCCTCTGCTGGACCAGCTCGGGCGTCCCCTCACTGTACTAGCTTGGATATCCTTTACTAGACCATCTTGGGCGTCCCCTCACTGTTCTAGCTTGGACATACTCTTAATCAGCTCTTGGTTCGATCTGCTACAGTGTTTTGTTCCAGCTCGCTGCTGAGATGCTACATTTCTCTTCATCCAGCTTGCTTCTATCTCTGTACCAGTTCACTTCCGATCTGGTTCGCTGCGCACTTAGTACAAATCATTAGTAAAATAATAGCAGGTTTTGTGTTAATCAAAATTAATATTATTGTCAGGCCTCGTGCACAAACACAGAGATAAACCATGCAAACAATAGCGGAAGCATTCAAAATTAGTGGTTAAATTTTCGCTTTTGGCCTGACTGATAAAAACATAATTTAAAATACTACAATACTCAAAATATCCCAGTTTAAAATCACACAGTACAACAGTACAGTATGTATCTCATACATGAACGTCAGAATACAACTGGATAAAGCACAAGGCACTCCCCGGCTACTAAAGTAGATACATATATGCTATACGCTAACTGGGACACTCTAACCACCTCCTGGGGCACCTCCAGCTGGGTCAACTCCACGACCAGCTGAGTAACCTGGAAAAACTGAACAACAACATAGGAAAACAAACACCAGCCCCAGAGAGACATGGGGTCAAACCCCAGTACGGCGAGCAACATAAAACAGCTACTGAAAGCAACAAGTAATATGCAAATGCTATTCGTGAGCTGAGGCTACAACCGAAAGCAGAGAGCCAAAGGAATCTCAAGAACAGCTCGACAACAACAACAGAGCAACTGAGCAATGGTGGCCACGTGGTGTGTGAGTATATGGGAGCTACTCACTCGTCTCAGCACACGGTACCAGATGCAGAACATAGTTCAACTTTCTGTTGCCCAACTCATGAGATGTGGGAGCTACCCACTCCGCTCATAGTGGCTAACAGATCCTAGCAGGGAGATGAGGGTGACGGGAGTTACCCACTCGGCCTCCAAAACAGGCATCCTGGTACACACAGATCAATACAACAAGGCACGGCTAAACAAGATTTGAGCTCAATATGCAATAATGCGTGTATGCAACACGCAACTTAGCTAACACAGAAACAGATGCAACAAGTCAAGGCATACACAACAGCAAGAATAATCACCCATGCTCAATCCAAGGCTGTAAAACAAGCTCACATCCGTACCTCAGTTCTGAGCTATAATTACAACAATGAAGTCCTGAGCAATGCAGATCCGAGAACCTGCTAGGCAACAACATACAAAATCTCAGGGACAGTAGCACAAAAACTACAGCTGGGAGTTACAACTCAACCAGCGCTATCCTACCCTTCTAACACAACCGAAGGCTCTAAACGAAGCACAAGGTAGGATCTTAACGCTTACCCAACAAGCTACCTGAACGGTAGAAGAAACCCGACGCTTATGCTAATAGACTACTGAAGGGAGATGTCTTCGCGAATCTCTCCAAGCTAATACCAAGCCTGCGAAAGAGGTATGAGAAGAATCGCCTTGACAAGAGGAGTCCAGCGCCACCACTCTTGTCTCCGTTGGAGCTGTCTATAGTCGGAAATCGGAGAAGATAAGGTTCGGTGAACAGTAGCTACGGTATCACGACAGGATTCGATATCGGGAAATATTCTAAGTGTCGAAGCTGAATAATAAAGAACGAAGTCAATTTAAAGGTCAAATCTGCTCAAATCTGATGAACAGTACCCACCGGCACTTAAGTCTCAAAACTGATTTCCCACTCGGATCTGAATCTCACATAAGATCTGACTCTACGCCAAAACAGATCCTGACTTAACCAAACGACGTCGCACAGAGTCCACACTCGCATCTGAACACGTCACCCGCTACTCAAATCTGAAATGCTAAATAGCATCGCATCGCAAACACTCAAATCCTACTCAAATCTGAAGTCCAACGCTACTTGAATCTGAATCTCGCTCGCTAAACCAAAACACTGTCATTCCAACTAATCCAAACGACGTAGTTTAGCTACTCGCTACAGAAACACGCTGGCTCACATCTAAACGCCTGTGATACCAGATTTCATCACCAGAACTGAGCGCGATCATCAACGCTGACCAACACTCACATCTGATCAGTTCCCGTAGAAATTCTCCAACTCTCCAGATTTGTTTCAAGGACTTATAGGGACCCGATAACTAAGCCAAGCATACCAACTCGAATCTGGCTCATCCCAGATCTGTTCAAGCAAAATCTGGTCTATGTAAAACCTGATTAATTAACTCAATTAATCTTGTAAACTTTCGGGTCTCACATCTCTCCCCCACTAAAATAGGATTTTGTCCTCGAAATCAAACAACGACTCCAGATCAAGAGTTCAAGATAACTTGGAAAACAACCATAAGCAAACATCTACTGGGAAACAACAAGAAACAAACTAGTTACTGGAATCAAATGCAACATCTACTCAAATAGATGCGAGCACTCTCGTTGCATTTTCTCTTCCAGCTCCCACGTAGCTTCCACTCTACCATGTTTGCTCCACTGAACCATCACCAAAGGAAATGTCTTATTCCTTAACTGCTTCTCCTTCCTATACAATATCTGCCAGGGGTACTCCACATAGCTCAAAATTCAATCTAGATCCACCTCTTCAGTTCTCAACACATGCGATGGGTCTGGCTCATACTTCCTCAACATAGACACATGAAAAACATCATGTAAGGAAGACAGCTCTGGCGGCAAAAACAGCAGATAAGCCAAGGGACCAATTCTCTCAAAAATCTCATATGGTCCAACATAGGAGCTACTTTTCCCTTGAGACCAAATCTCATAACACTGCGGAAAGGAAAAACTTTCAGGAAAACCAGATCACCAACCTGAAATTCTAAAGGTCTACGCCTCTTATTCGCATAACTAGCTTGGCGATCTTGTGCAGCTTTCATTCGCTGGCGTATCAGATCCACTTGATCTCTCATCTGCTGCACGAGAAGACAACTGCTTCTCCCCAACTTCTTCCCAACACACAGACGATCTGCACTTCCTGCCATACAAAGCTTCAATCGTGACCTGATAGCTGTTGTTGTAAGAAATCTCAACCAAAGACAACGAATCTTGCCAGCTACCACTGAAATCCATCACAACAGCTCTCAACATATCCTCTAGAATCTGGATAGTTCTCTCAGATTGGCCATCTGTTTGGGGATGATATGCTGTGCTCATCGCCAATCTGGTACCCAAAGCTGTTTGCAAACACTTCCAAAATCTGGAAGTAAACCTCGGATCACGATCTGAAATGATTGAAACTGGCACACCATGCAATCTCACCACGAAATCTATGTACATCTTCGCCATCTTCTTCAAAGAATAGGTCATACTATAGGGAATGAAGTGCGCAGACTTAGACAACCTATCGACGACAACCCACACAGTATCACAACCTCTGCTAGAACGAGACAAATGGGTCACAAAATCCATAGCTATGAATTGGGGCACCTCTAAGCTCTGTAACAAACCACCAGGTTTCATCCTTTTAGCCTTAACTTGCTAATAATTCAGACAACGGGCTACAAAATCAGCAACATCACTCTTCAAACCTGCCCACCAGTAATGCTGCTTCAAGGCATGATACATTTTCCTCACACCAGGATGAACACTGTGTCTACTACAGTGCGCGTCTCTCAAGATCTCCTCCTTCAAATCAATCAGATTTGGCACAACCAACCTGCCACAAAACCTCAAACAACCATCAGACAAGACAGTGTAATCCTCTAACTGTCCAGCTCTAACCTTCAGCTTCAACTCATGGATGGATGGATCTGTCCTCTGAGCTGCTCTAACATTCGCAACAATCTGTGGCTCAACTTGGAAAGAAGACACCACAACATAATCCTCACCTGGGTAAAACCGCCAACCAGTAGTGCTTAGATGCTCATGGACCTTCGAAACTGCAACGAAGCCAGCATCGCCACTTGAGCCTTTCTGCTCAATGCATCACCAACTACATTCACTTTCCCAGACTGATATTGGATCTCACAATCAAAATCCTTAAGCAACTCCATCCATATATGCTGTCTCATGTTCAAATCTGACTGAGAAAACAGATACTGAAGGCTCTTGTGGTCCGAATACACCACAAACTGCTCACCATACAGATAATGGCGCCAATCTTCAAGGCAAAAACCACTGCTGCCAACTCTAAATCATGAACTGGGTAACGAGTCTCATGCGATTTCAACTGACGAGAAGCATACGCAATGACTCGACCATTCTGCATCAACACACAACCCAATCCTTTCAATGAAGCATCCAAACAAACAACAAAACCACCTGAACCTGACGGCAAAGCTAACACAGGAGCAGAAGTTAGTTTCTCTTTGAGCAACAGAAAGCTGTTCTCACACTGCTCAGTCCAAACAAACCTCTTGTATTTCTGAGTCAACTGCATCATTGGCTTAGATATACTAGTGAATCCCTCTATAAAACGCCTATAATAGCCAGCCAAACCCAAGAAACTACGAATCTCAGCAACATTCTTGGGACGCTCCCAGCTAACAACAGCTTCTACCTTATTGGGATCCACAGAAATACCCTCAACAGAAATGACATGACCGAGAAACACAACTCTATCCAACCAAAACTCGCACTTAGAAAACTTGCATACAGCTGCGAGTCTCGAAGTGTATGAAGAACCAACTTCAAATGCTCTTTGTGCTACATCGGAGTCTTCGAGTACACCAAAATATCATCGATAAATACAATCACAAACTGATCGATGAACTCTCTAAAGACTCGATTCATCAGGTCCATGAAAACTACGGGGGCATTCGTCTAACCAAAAGGCATAACCAAGAACTCATAATGCCCGTACCTCGTACGAAACACAGTCTTCGCAACATCTTGCTCTCGAATGCACAACTGATGGTACCCCGAACGTAGATCGATCTTTGAAAACACAGCTGAACCCTGAAGCTGATCAAACAAGTCATCGATCCTCGGCAAAGGGTACTTATTCTTAACTGTAGCCTTATTCAACTGTCTAAAGTCGATGCACATTCTCATCAACCCGTCCTTATTCTTTACAAACAAGATAGGCGCTCCCCGAGACATACTCGGCCTAATGAAACCCTTCTCCAGCAAGTAGCTAAGCTGAACCTTAAGCTCCCTCAACTCAGCAGGCGCTAAACGACACGGAGCTAGAGAGATAGGAGCTGTACCAGGTACCAACTCAATACTGAAGTCAATCTCCATCTTCGGAGGAAAACCAGGAATCTCCTCCGGAAACACATACGGGAAATGGCGAACAACGGGAACATCATTAAGCTCTACGCGCGAATAAGAAGACGCATCGAAACATAGATCATAAATCCAGCGTTCTCCAACGACAAACGGCTAAACATCTCCATCGCAGAGACTACAGGAATCTTCGACTGGGAATCGTGGCAATAGAAATTCCATTTCTCGCCAGACTGGTTCCTAAATCTCACAACGCCATGGAAACAATCCACAGTGGCCCTATAACTAGACAACACGTCCATTCCCACTATGCAATCAAAATCCCACATCACTAGCCTGATCAGATTTCTCGCCAGACTGGTTCCTAAATCTCACAACGCCATGGAAACAATCCACAGTGGCCCTATAACTAGACAACACGTCCATTCCCACTATGCAATCAAAATCCCACATCACTAGCCTGATCAGGTTGGCTAACAACACGTTCTCCATAAACTAAGAATACCATTCAACAAAATCTCTTGGGAGTACAGGCTCGCACCGGCAGGAGTCGCAACAGACACAACATCACACAAAACAGTGGTATGCAAACCATGCTCAACCACAAATGCATCAGCAGTAAACGAATGTGATGCTCTTGTATCAAACAACACACGCGTAGGAAAATCAAAAACAAAACAATTACCTGCTTTCACTCCTCCTCCTGGCGTGCCCTATGCTTGCTTCCTCGTCATGGCATTCACCTGGGCATACTGAGGTTCTGAAAATTGAGGCTGAGAAGACTGTCCAAACCACGAAGGACCAGACTGCTGGAATGGCCTATACTGGGGCTCTCCCAACCTCTGCTGTGGAGCAGGAAAAGAACGACCTCTAGACGATACACCCGCACGACCCTGCAGTGGAGCAGTGGTGTGTTGTGATCCAGCCAAAGGACACACTCTCGCAAAGTGCTCATACTGTCCACAGACGTTACACGAACCTTGAACACCTACACACTGCGCCGTAGGATGCCTTCCTACACACTGGCCACAAAACTCAACCTTGGAACTACTGCCGCTGCTAGAACTTTCCGAGCCAGAAGAACTAGAACCAGACTTCTTCTTGAACTAACGACCACGAGGCCTAAACCTATGGTGTCCAGACTGCTGGGCTACTTGCTGCTGGGGTGGCTGGGATGACTGCACATACTGGGTAGGTTGCACCCCCGAAACCACGGGACGGTTACCTTGCACCACTTGAGGCCTAACACGAGACCTACGGTTCTGCAGTCCTTCCTCAATATCCATAGCCTTGTCCACCGCATCCGCATAACTCATCGGCGAACCCGCCAACACCAAAGAATACAACTCTTCATTCAGTACCTCCAAGAACTTGTTCCTTTTCGCCCTCTCACGGCCAGAGACATGCGGAACATACACAAGAAGAGAAGAAAATCTCCGGGCATACTCTCCCACGGACATAGTTCCCTGCACCAGGTTGTCAAACTCACGCTCCCTGGCGTTAACATAGGATTCAGGGACGTACTCCTGTCGAAAGGCAGTACAGAAACTGTTCCACGAAATCCCTATGTCAGTCTCCTCTAGCTCACGAGAAGCACATCTCCACCAACGCTCGGCACCTCACCTCAATCGAGACGTACTCCTGTCGAAAGGCAGTACAGAAACTGTTCCACGAAATCCCTATGTCAGTCTCCTCTAGCTCACGAGAAGCACATCTCCACCAACGCTCGGCACCTCACCTCAATCGAAACGTAGCCAAACTTAGCCTACGCTCGTCGTCATACCTGACACGGTCAAACAACCCGGTAATGTGCTGCAACTAGGACTCCGCATCGGAACTAGGCTCATCACCATTAAACATCTGAGGGTTCATCCGCTGAAACCTCGCCATCACAAGTTCCATGTCGTCCACACGGGCTGCCAACTCATCTACCTCAATCTGACTATCGCGACCACGACGAGGAATACTACGCTGCACTTCCTCATTCTGACCCTTGGACTCTTCCTGAAACTGTCCTCTACCTCTACCTACGTCTAGGCGGCATCTAAGAAGGCACTAAGAGGGTAAGGTCACACAGCACAGATATATCACATAATCAACAAATCACATAGTCAAGCACATGCAACAAGCAACACTCTGCCTAGACTCAAGTGTGATCAAACGAAATCGAGCTTATCCCAGCTTAAGCTTGGATACCAAAATGTCAGGCCTCGTGCACAAACACAGAGATAAACCACGCAAACAATAGCGGAAGCATTCAAAATTAGTGGTTAAATTTTCGCTTTCGGCCTGACTGATAAAAACATAATTTAAAATACTACAATACTCAAAATATCCCAGTTTAAAATCACATAGTACAACGGTACAACATGTATCTCATACAAGAACGACAGAATACAACTGGATACAACAAAGCACAGGGCACTCCCTGGCTACTAAAGTAGATACATATATTCTATACGCTAATTGGGACACTCTAACCACCTCCTGGGACACCTCCAGCTGGGTCAACTCCATGACCAACTGAGTAACCTGGAAAACCTGAACAACAAACACAGGCAAAGAAACACCAGCCCCAGAGGGACATGGGGTCCAACCCCAGTACGGAGAGCAACATAAAACAGCTACTGGAAAGCAACAAGTAATATGCAAATGCTATGCGTGAGTTGAGGCTACAAACGAAAGAAGGGAGCCAAAGGAATCTCAATAACAGATCGACAGCAACAACAGAGCAACTGAGCAATGGTGGCCACGGGGTGTGTGAGTATATCGGAGCTACCCACTCATCTCAGCACACGGTACCAGATGCAGAACATAGCTCAACCTGCTGTTGCCCAACTCATGAGATGTGGGAGCTCCCCACTCCGCTTATAGTGGCTAACAGATCCCAGCAGGGAGATGAGGGTGACGGGAGTTACCGGCTCGGCCTCCAAAACAGCATCCTGGTACACATAGATCAATACAACAAGGCACGGCTAAACAAGATTTGAGCTCAATATGCAATAATGCGTGTATGCAACACGCAACTTAGCTAACACAGAAATAGATGCAACAAGGCAAGGCATAACAACAACAAGCATAATCACCCATGCTCAATCCAAGGCTGTAAAACAAGCTCACATCCGTACCTCAGTTCTGAGCTATAATTACAACAACGAAGTCCCGAGCAATGTAGATCCGAGAACCTGCTAGGCAACAACACACAAAATCTCAGGGACAGTAGCACAAAAACTACAACTGGGAGTTACAACTCAACCAGCGCTATCCTACCCTTCTAACACAACCGAAGGCTCTAAACGAAGCACAAGGTAGGATCTTAACGCTTACCAACAAGTTACCTGAACGGCAGAAGAAATCCGACGCTTATGCTAACAGACTACAGAAGGGAGATGTCTTCGTGAATCTCTCCAAGCTAATCCCAAGCCTGCGAAAGAGGTATGAGAAGAATCGCCTTGACAAGAGGAGTCCAGCGCCACCACTCTTGTCTCCGTTGGAGCTGTCTACAGTCGGAAATCGGAGAAGATAAGGTTTGGTGAACAGTAGCCAGGGTATCACGACAGGATTCGCTATCGGAAAATATTCTAAGTGTCGAAACTGAATAATAAAGAACAAAGGCAAAGTCCTCTATTTAGAGTTCAAATCTGCTCAAAATCTGATGAACAGTACCCACCGACACTTAAGTCTCAAAACTGATTTCCCACTCGGATCTGAATCTCACATAAGATCTGACTCTACGCCAAAACATATCCTGACTTAACCAAACGACGTCGCACAGAGTCCACACTCGCATCTGAACACGTCACCCGCTACTCGAATATGAAATGATAAATAGCATCGCATCGCAAACACTCAGATCCTACTCAAATCTGAAGACCAACGCTACTCGAATTTGAATCTCGCTCGCTAAAACAAAACGCTGTCGTTCCAACTAATCCAAACGACGTAGTTTAACTACTCGCTATAGAAACATGCTGGCTCACATCTAAATGCCTGCGATACCAGATTCCATCACCACAACTGAGCGCGATCACCAGCACTGACCAACACTCACATCTGATCAGTTCCCGCGGAAATTCTCCAACTCTCCAGATTTGTTTCAAGGACTTATACGGACCCGATAACTAATCCAAGCATACCAACTCGAAGCTGGCTCATCCCAGATCTGTTCAAGCCAAATCTGGTCTATGTTAAAACCGATTAATTAACTCAATTAATCTTGTAAAGTTTTGGGTCTCACAATTCTGATCTGTAAACACATCCAACAGAACAATTTGTATTGGAACATTTGAGAAAACAACTCCGAGCGAGATGATTCAGTGATAGTGTTAGTGAAGGACAAACCAGATTATTTTAGAAGAGTTGAATGCAATCAGGAAGACTTGTATTTCTATAGAAGAATACAGTTGTGAACAAAGATTATATCTGGATCAGTTTAGATAAGCATATCAGCTTAGAGAACAGAACAACTTAGACCAAATTAGAAGCAGTTCGGCACACAAACCAGATCGGAACCCAGCTGAGTAATGACAACTTAACAAAATGGATTTCATATTACTTTGAGGTTTCGTACAGATTGATGTGAAGTGTT
Source organism: Dorcoceras hygrometricum (assembly GCA_001598015.1). Taxonomy (NCBI): domain Eukaryota; kingdom Viridiplantae; phylum Streptophyta; class Magnoliopsida; order Lamiales; family Gesneriaceae; genus Dorcoceras; species Dorcoceras hygrometricum. The sequence goes on from KQ996461.1 coordinate 66,501, forward strand.
TGAATTATCTTTATCGATTTGTAAACGTTGGAACTACTTTGAGCTAATCCCAGATACAGAGATTTGGTTTGAGCAAAGGACGACGTAAAGGTTGCTAAAAAGGAAATGCATTTAATGAAGGTGTGCATGAACAGTACAAGCATTCAAGACGCCGCAGTTATCTCACTTTGTATACATATGACGTGTATACTGCTAACATTTATTACCGTTGTATCCAAAGGGTATAAATTGGAGAAGCGGATCAGTTGAAGACACCTAATTCTTACACAACATACGAACTGCTGAATCAAAGAGCTTGCACATCTAGAGCAAAAACAGAGTTTTAACTCTAAACCAGCTCACAGCTAGTGACATACACTCACAGATTGGTATCAATTATTTGTCACAAAAAATTTGTAAAATCACTCTGTAGTGTCGAGATTTTCTTGTAAATCATAAACAGAGCGTTTAGTGCTAGAATAGCAAACCAGCTTAGAGTTGTGTTCATTGTATTCTGCGGTGAGACTAGGATTTCTTGCAGCTGCTAGCTGTCGATCGGGTTTGTACAAGGAGTTGTATAAATCAAATCTTCTAATGGAAATCCTTCCTGTTGAGGAAGAAGGGGAGACTTAGAAGATTAAACCCCGAACTTCCATAAACAAATTCTGATCTCTTATCTTTTACATTTACGCATTTCATAACTGTTCACTATTAAATTGGGTGTATTCCGCACAAAGTTATTTGTTACCCAAGACAACATATTATCACTAAGATCCTCCAAACTGATAACTCGAGTTAAAGGTTAGCTTCGAGCTATAAAATATTTAAAATAGATTTGCTTTAAAATTAGCAGATGATTTCATTAACCCCCCCTTAAACTCCCAAGCCTTAGTGGACTTCTGAAGATAATAAAAAGGCCAATTTGGACAATGTGGCCAATGATATCATGTATAAAACTCCAGAAAACAATATGTTTAGCAAGATCCAAACCTGTACTATGGCCAAAGAAATTTGGGAGAAGCTCGATCTGCGAGGGCAATGAGGAGACAAAGGAAACAAGCTGACTGTGACCCTGTAGAATTTGAGTTGATCAGAATGAAGCCTGAGGATACCATGGGTGAATTCGATGAACGGTTCAGCTCGCTGGTGATTGCGCTGACCATATTGGGGAAAGAGTATAGTAACCGGGAGTTGGCACTGAAAGTGATGAGAGCGCTGCCCAAAGAATGGGATGTGAAGACTATGGCCATGCAGGAGCTAAAGATCTGAACAAGCTGGAGCTTCATGACCTGTTTTCTAACCTGAAGACGTATGAGTTTGAACTGGAAACAAGAGCAGAGTCTGAGCCTTCTACATCTCAACCTCCAAAGCCCTTGCTGCAACAATGCCAGAACAAAGCCCATCAAGCAGCATATCAGCAGAGGAGTTTAGCAACGATTCCATGTCCCTGTTCATTAAGAAATCGGGAAAATTTATGCGAAAACATAACTCTAAACCTCTCTCTTTCGATTCACCTAAAAAGAATTTAAATTCTTCTTCTGACGATAAGTGTTATAACTGTGGTAGTACTGGTCACTTCATTGCTGACTGCAGGAAGTCCAAGCTGAATGCCAAGAAGCAACTAGATCGCTGAAGCAAGGATAAGAAAGAGAAGAAATTTTACCGGAAGAGGAGGACGGAGAAAGCAATGGTTGCTGAGGAAAACAATAGTGCATGGGCAGACACGAATTCAGAGGAATCCAGCTCAGGGACGTCCTATCCTGTGAGAGTGAGGATGAAGTACAATGCCTCATGGCTGATGACACTGATGAGGTATTTGATTTCTCCAATTTAGAATTTACACGAGAGGACCTAGTCACTGCACTTAATGACATGGTCAAGAGTACAAAAAGTTGTCTCAGTCTTTCGAGGAAGTTAAGGCTGAAAAGGAGAGATGTGGTACAAAATCTGAGATGGTAAGCACAAGAGAAATGCAAGCTGATCTAAGTAAGATCACGACTGAGAATGATGAGCTGAGAAGCAGGTCTGAGGAGATGCTCAATGAGAATCAGCGCTTAGCTGATATAATAAGATCCTGGACCAAGTCGTCTGCTTCCCTTGATAAACTGCATGGAGCTATGATGCCATTAGGTGATAGATCCGGATTGGGCTATGGTAGAAATGACAGCAATAACAGAGACAAGTTGTACCCCAAAGCTGGATAGGACAAAGATTCAAACCATGAAATTGGTAAGATCTAGCACGGGACAGCCTGAAGAGGAACAATCTAATGAGATAAAGTGTGAGGACTGTAATTAACAGGTTTGATTAATGGCGTGTTACGAACAAATTTGGGGAATTAGCTCGATTTAATCTCGTAAGATGTTTGAGCAGATTTGATTGGTATGAGGATTTAATCGGAGAAATATGCCTTGCGAATTATCGGGTAACCAGCCTAGAAAATTTGTTCAAAGCTGTTTGTGAGATCAGCTTTGGACGCGGGCAGGTTTGAGTTTATGAGCTTTGGATTTGATTTATAAGTGTATCGGGTGTGTATCGTGGAGTAAGGGAGAACGCATCGCTGGACTTCAGATTTGGTAAATACCCCGCGCGAGTGAATTAGAGGCGCTGGGAGAATCAATTTGGTTTGCGGTTTGAGTAGACCGGTTCGTTATTTTTATATTTAAGTAAGATCTGGGTGTTCAGATCTTACACACAATTTGTTTGAGAGAGTTGCCTTGAGATGAAAGCGAAACGATGTTGTTTTGGATTACACGGGTACGCGCGGGTTGAGTATAAGTGATGCGATGTCGTTTGGCATATATCAGATTTGGCATTGGCAGAGATGAGTGATGCGGCGTTGTTTAGCGAGCATCAGATTTGATGAGAACTAGACTCTGGTGTGACGTCGCTTGATGAAAGCCAGATCTGGATGTTTGCGAGCGGGTCTATGTGTGCGTGTGATCTGTTTGTTTTGAGCGGGACTCCTAGACGTCGTCGTTTGATGATCGCGCGCTAGTATAGCGTAGAGAAGTCAGATCTGAGTTAGCGCTAAGATCTGATGTAGCGCTCAGATCTGAGTTTTGGTATCCCCTTTGACCTGAGTGATTGATTTTCACTGTAGCGTTGACTGGAGTATAAATAAGTGTTGACCAACACTTAGTGAAATTGGAGACCCGATATTTCTTATCTTCTTCCTGCAAGCCTTCGAAACCCTTACTGTTCATTCGAACCACTTTTTCCATCGATTTACGCCGCCGTTTGGAGCAAGATTGGTGGCGCTGAGCTCATCTCCGTAAGATCTTTCGATTGATACCAGTTTGGAGACTTGAGTCGACGTGTTGATGGAGCACGAAGTGGTTGCAGTGCTCGAGCACTGTTGAGAATTCCGGTAGATAGTTCTTCCGTTCCTTTATAGCTTTCGAATTTGAGCTTGTAGGCATCTTCCGTTGAATTTCTGGTGAGCTGGTAAAGCAGTAGATTTGAGTAAGCCGCTGGTGCCTTGTATTCCTATGAGATCTGCTGAGGTAGTAGTCATACTGAGATTTGAGGTACGAATTGAGCTAGACTTAGCAGCTTTGATATTAGCTTGGGAATATTTCTTCCGTGTTTAATTTCTGTGATCTGTGCTCTGGTGTTGACTGGTTGTTATGAGGTTGATTATGTGCTCTTATCTGTCTGTGTGCGTGTGAGTCATATGCATTGTGCATTCACGCATACATATTGAGCCTGATCCTTTTAGTGAACTGATTTCCTTTGTGCGTTGTGATCGGCCGGCTGCATCGTCGTGCTTGAAAGGTCCAGCGCTGATATTGATGGGGTGACCGGCTGAGTTGTCGTGCCTGAATGCCACTACACTGTGATGGGCGGCTGATCTGTTGTACCGAATATCACAGGATTTGATTCTGCACAGCTGAGTTGTTGTGCCTTGCCTATCGGTGATTCTTGGTAGCCCTCATGCATTGCACGTTTGAAATATTGCATGACTGATATATTTGTTGCTTTTTAGATGCTCTTCATGATGAGGTTTGACCTCGTTCTTTTCCCTATTTTTGGGCTGTGTTGGTCTGTGTTGGCCTTTGCAGGATCTTCAGGAAATACAGTTGGACCGAGTGGATGTGAGACCTGGAAATTTTATTAAGGATTAATTGTTGAATTAATCGAGTTTTGGTGATTTCTGGTGATTCAGATTTCATTTTGAATGTTTGGGTTGTATTTTCGGGCCGGAAATCGCAACTGTAACAATTCTGGAAATTTCGAGATTTTCAAATTTTGGGTGAGATCTGGCGGCAGATCTCATGACATCAGCAGCGTGTGTTGTCGTCGTGTGGATGACGTAAGCGTTGCTGTTGAGAGATCTTTCGGTGAATCTGTTAGCAGATTTGATGACGTAAGCATTGCTGTTATGCGTTGACTAGCTGACGTAAGCTCTGCTGGTGGAAGATCTTGTTAAGCGCTTAGCAAAGTCTGCCAGCAGACAACGCGAAGAGAAACCAGTCGTTGGTGATTTAGCGTGTTTTTGTGTCGGGCGAGATACGATGTCGTTTTGAGGTGCAAGTGGCGTAAGAGTATCTGCTGGTGTTAGAACGTCGCTGTAGCTTGCTGCTGGTATTTAGCGAGTGCTGCTACCAGTTATGATGACGTCAGTGGAGCGACGTCGTTTGAATTAGTTGCAACGCTGCGTTTTGAGGTTGCGACTGGTACCAGCAGAGAGAAGCTTTGTGCGTTATATCTTGCGACTGGATAACCAGCTGCTGGTAGAAAGGATTACGTCACTTATGCGACGTCGTTTGGTTAAGTTGTTGCGACGCCGTTTTGATTTGTAGTAGAGGGCCTTTGCTATCGTTGCTGCTGGCAGCAGCAGGTTTGTTTGTTGAGGAGAACGAGTCGACTGAATTTGTCGGTGGATTGTGTTTAGGATTTCAGCAGCTGTGGGACTTGTATATAAGGAAGACTTGGTCTTTGAATTGAGATATCGATTTCCACACTTAGAATATTTTCCAGCCTTTCGTTCTCTGTTTCTCAAACCCTCGACTACTGTTCACCGTGAGGTTTTCCGGTGAATTCCCGTCGGTTCTGGTGGTTGTTTTGCTCGTGCGAGGTAGCGTTGGACTCCTCTCGAGAAGTTCCTTCATCCTATACCACTTTTGGAGGCTGTGGTGGGCTAGTTGAGGAACAAGAAGTTGCTGCCAGTTCGTGAATTTTGTAGTAGCAGGTAGAACTTCATTTCCTTGTGTTGAGATCTTATTCCTAGCCTTGTTTTAAGCTCCTTGCGAAGTTATGGTAGTAGGAAACGGTGTTGGTTGAGCGTAGCTCCCAGCCGTGAGTTTCTGTTAGATCCCTGAGTATTGTGCTTCGTATTTAGCAGGTTGTTAACCAGATTTCTCGGGATCTCTTTGTGCTAATTATAGCTCAGTGTTAAGGTACGGATTTGAGCTTGATATTGCTGGGAATTGGCGTGAGATTGAATGCTAGATGGCTGTTGTGCATTGATGTGGATGTTGCTGTGAGCATACGTGATTTATGTTGATTGTTTAGCTGCCCTGTTATGCATACATGCATTTCCCATATTGCATTCATATTGTTATTACAGCCATTATTCGTATCTTGTATTGCTGTTGTTGATTCTTACCAGGATGCGAGGGCGAGCGGCAATACCGCACTCTCATCTCCCTGCTGGGATCGTTAGCCACCATGCGCCGAGTGGTTAACTACCACAGTTCATGGGCGAGGCAACGACAGGTTGAGTTGTTTGATGCATCTGGTATTCGGGTGTTGTATCACGGCGAGTGGCTCATTACCACACTGTGAACACACCTCGTGGCCACTGTTATTGTAGATTCTTGGAGCTGTCGTTCCTTAGCTGTTGGTTGAGCCTTCCTTTGTTATCCGGTGTCTCATGCATAGCATTTGCATTTTATCTTATGCATTCTTTTCTTTTAATCTGTTGCTCTCCGTACTGGGGTTTGACCCCATGTCCCTCTGGGGCTTGGTTTGTTTCC
>KQ996461.1:81235-91625 GCA_001598015.1 Dorcoceras hygrometricum
TTTAGGGTTTGATAATCTGAAAAATTGTTTTTCACATCATAACATTCAGTTTTGGAAACTGAGTCGATCGGTCCGATCTGATCGGCGATCGGAGTTGCGATGAAGTCACATCGATTGATATCGTCATTTGGACCCGGGCCCGTTGGACCGGCCCAAGTCCAATTGTAAGTCTATTTAATTAGGCTAATTGGCTTCATCTATTTAGGGTTTGATAATCTGAAAAATTGTTTTTCACATCATAACATTCAGTTTTGGAAACTGAGTCGATCGGTCCGATCTGATCGGCGATCGGAGTTGCGATGAAGTCACATCGATTGATATCGTCATTTGGACCCGGGCCCGTTGGACCGGCCCAAGTCCAATTGTAAGTCTATTTAATTAGGCTAATTGGCTTCATTAATTATATGACTCAACACAACTACAATCATAAAAACCCTAAACCTAGCACATAGCCGCCCCTCCCCTCCTCTCCTAGCGCCGCCGCCGCCGGCCGCGGTGCGCCGCCGCCGCCGGCCGCCGGTCGTCGCCGGAAATTTGTTCCGGCGAGTTCGACGTGGAGAATCCGATCGTGCTGATCTCGTCAGGACTTCTAGTGCAGTCTGACGAAGGAGTCTCGAATCTGGTCGTGGACCGGATTGACGTAACTACCGCAATCAACCGAGAAGCGCCGGGTTCTTGAAACACCGGTTGGAGCCAGGCACAAGTGCCAGCGAGGTAACACGCCTGAAACACCCTATGTATGTTGATACATGATTGTTGATTTTTCGTATTGATCGCATCCCGGTTAAATTTTATTGTTCTTCCGCTGCCTGCCGGGGTGCGGATCCGGATCCCCAACAGTTTCGATTGCTCGAGAGTTCCCTGATGTGTTTTCGGATGAGATTCTTGGATTCCCATCGAGACAAGAGATTGACTTCAGCATAAAGTTGGTGCCAGGAACAGCCTCGATTTCGAGAGCCACTTACCGATTGGCACCAGCTGAGTTGAAAGAGCTCACGGATCAGTTGCGTGATCTTTTAGAGAAGGGATTCATTAGACCGAGTATGTCGCCTTGGGTAGCTCCGATTCTTTTTGTGAAGAAAAAGGATGGATCTATGAGGATGTGTGTGGATTTTCGGCAACTGAACAATGCGACAGTGAAGAATAAGTATCCGTTGCCGAGAATCGATGATCTGTTTGACCAACTGCAGGGATCGGAAGTGTACTCTAAGATTGATCTGCGATCGGGTTACCATAAGTTGCGGATTAGAGACGCTGTGTGAGACCCGAAAGATGATAAGATTAATTGGGCTAATTAATCGGGTTTTGTTGAGATCAGCTTTGAGTTGTCGAGCTTGAAGAAGCTATCGGGTTTTGTTTGTTCTTAGAACAGCTTTGGTTAGTTGAGTTCTTTCGCAGAAGCTGTTCAGTAGTTAGCGCAGGTCATCGCTGAATGTTGGCGTTCAGCAGTGGTGACGTCAGCAGCTATCGCTGAATTGTTGTTTCAACAGTCGTAGCGAGATTAGTAGTCGCTGAGTAGTAGTGAGTGCGCTAGCATGTTTCAGCAGTGAGTTGTTCTACGTCGTTGTTTGGATTAGTTGGAACGACAGCGTTTTGGGGTTAGCGAAGAAGATCAGCTGTGAGTTGCGTTAGCGTCAGCTGGGTGAGAGATCTGTTGTAGCGTTGCTAACAGATGTTGGTTAGTATTCAGTAGTGAGTAGCGGGTGACGTGTCCAGTTGTGACAGTAGTTCTCTGCGACGTCGTTTGAGTTAGTAGCGATCGCTGTTTTGGCTTAGTGAGATCTGTTGCAAGATCTTTGTGAGCGGGAATATCAGTTGCGATAGCTTAAGTTGTCGGTGGAGGTGTTTCCAGTTTCTGTCAGCAGTGAGATTTAATAGGGAGCTTGGCCTTGTTCTCTATTATTGTTCCCGACACATAGAATAATTCCCGATTGCCATATCCTGTCGCGATACCCTAGCTACTGTTCACCGAACCTTATCTTCTTCGATTGCCGGCGGTAGGCAGCTCCGACGAGAGTGAGAGTGGTAGCGTTGGACTCCTCTTGCTGAGACGCTTCATTTGGATATCATTTTCGAACGTTTTCTTGAAGCTGGTGAGGTGTGCGAAGACATCTCCCTTGTGTAGTCTGTTGGCATAAGAGTCGGATTTCGCTCCTAGCTTTTTGGGGTAAGTTCAGTTCCTGCCTTTAAGCTTGTTATAGCTTTCTGTGGTGTTTGATGAGGTAGGATAGCGCTGATTGAGTTGTAGCTCCCGGCTGTTGCTTTTCTGTGCTTCAGTCTTTGAGCAGTTGTTGTGTTGCCGCTGAGCAGGTGGTGGATCTGCGTCATTGTGGCAATCTGCTTGTTGTAATTATAGCTCAGAAGAATTGAGGTACGGATGTGAGCTTGTTTACAGCTTAGGATTGAGCATGGATTATATGCTTGGCTGTGTGTGTGCTCTGTGCTGTTATTACTTGTGCCTGTGTTATAATATCAGCAGTTGCATTTGCATACACGCATATTGCTGTCGAGCCCTGTTTTGCTAGCTATGCCTGTTCTGTTGAATTGAGAGTGCTAGGATGCTATGTTCAAGGACGAGCGGGTAGTTCCCGTATACCTTGGAGGCGAGCGGGTAACTCCCGTACCTCATCTCCCTGCTGGGTTTGTTAGCTGCAATGAGCGGAGTTGGTAGCTCCCACATCTCATGAGTAAGCAACAGTAGGTGGAGCTGGTTGTTAGCATCTGGTATGGTGTACTGTAGATGAGTGGGTAGCTCCCATGTGCTCAGTATACCCGTGGCCACGAACTGATTATTGTTCCTTTGATCAGATCTTGTTGTTGAGCTGTTGTTGAGATCCTTTGGCTCCCTGCTTTTGGTTGTAGCCTCGATCCCTTGCATAGCATTTGCATATTTATCTGTGTTTTCCTTATGATGTTTATTGCTGCTCTCCATACTGGGGTTTGACCCCGAGGTTCTCTGGGGCTGGTTTTTGTTGCCGGTGTATTGTTTCTAGGTTTCCCAGGTTTCTCTGCTGGTCGTGGCTTTGACTCAGCTGGAGGTGCCCCAGGAGGTGGATAGAGTGTCCCAGTTAGCGTATAGCATATATGTACTAGTACTGTTAGCCGGGGAATGCCCTGTGCTTGTGGGATTGTGTTATCCGTTGTAGTACTGGTATTTGTGTTTGTATAAACGTTGTACTGTTGTACTTAGTGTTTGTAAAATACTGCGATTACTTTGAGTATTGTGTATTTTAAATTATATGTTTTAAACCGTCAGGCCTAAAGCGAAAATTTTAAGCCACTTTTTGAATGCTTCCGCTATTGTTTGCGTGGTTTATCTCTGAGTTGTGCACGAGGCCTGAAATTTTTGGTATCAGAGCTTAAGCTGGGATAAGCTCGATTTATGTTGATCACACTTGAGTCTAGGCACAGTGTTGTGTGTTGCATGTGCTTGACTATGTGATCTATATGCTGCAATTATAGATCGGGAGAGAGCGAAGAGAACTAGATTTCTTGAGGGGTTGAACGAGGAGTTATATTCCTTGGTTTTGGCTAGCTCGCCGAAGAGCTATGCAGAGATGGTGGAAAGTGCGATCGATATCGAGGAAGGTTTGAGGAAACGTCGGTCTCGTGGTAGGCCGCAGGTGGCGCAGAGTAGTCGTCCAGTGGTTCAGGGAGCGCAACCTTCCCAGTCTGTGCAGTCGTCTCACCCACCCAACAGCAGCAACATGTAGCCCAACAGTTTGGTCATCAGAGGTTTAGGCCTCGTGGTAAGCAGTTTAAGAAGAAGTCTGGTTCGAGATCTTCTGGTTCTGGTAGCTCCAGCAGCGGTGGTACCAAGGTGGAGTATTGTGGCCAGTGTGGTGGAAATCACCCTACAGCGCAGTGTGTAGGTGTGCAGGGTTCTTGTAATGTCTGTGGTCAGTACGGACACTTTGCCAGAGTGTGTTCTTTGTCCGGATCGCAGCATACCGTAGTTCCACCACAGGGTCGAGGTGGATCGTCTAGAGGTCGTTCTGCTTTTCCTGTTCAGCAGCAGAGGTTGGGGGAGCCTCAGTTTAGGCTGTTTCAGCAGCCTGGTCCTTCGCGGTTTGGACAGTCTTCCCACACCTCAGTTTTTTGGACCTCAGTTTGCCCAAGTGAACGCCATAACCAGGGAGCTAGCTGAAGGCACACCGGGCGGCGGGATTATCCAAGGTACTTGCTTTGTTTTTTATTTTTCCTGCGCGTGTGTTGTTTGATACAGGAGCGTCACATTATTTTATTTCTGATGCATTTGTGGTTGAGCATGGTTTGCATACCACTCCTCTGTGTGATATTGTATCTGCTGCGACTCCTGCCGGTGCGAGCCTGTTCTCCCGAGAGATTTTGTTGAATGGTGTTCTTTGGTTTGGTGAGAGTGTGTTATTAGCCAACCTGATCAAGCTAGTGATGTGGGATTTCGACTGTATAGTGGGAATGGACGTGTTGTCTAGCTATAGGGCCACTGTGGATTGTTTCCATGGCGTTGCACGATTTAGGCTCCAGTCTGGCGAGAAATGGAATTTCTACTGCCAAGATTCCCAGTTGAAGATTCCTTTAGTCTCTGCGATGGAGATGTTTAGCCTGTTGTCGCTTGAGAGCGCTGGTTTCTTGATCTATGCCTTAGATGCGTCTTCTTATTCAAGCGTAGAGCTTAGTAGAGTCCCTGTGGTTCGACATTTCCTGGATGTGTTTCCTGAGGAGATTCCTGGTTTTCCTCCTAGGCGGGAGATAGACTTCAGCATTGAGTTGGTTCCTGGTACAGCTCCGATTTCGCATGCTCCGTATCGTTTAGTGCCTGCTGAGTTGAGGGAGCTTAAGGAGCAGCTTAGTGATTTGCTGGAGAAGGGATTCATTAGGCCTAGCATGTCCCTGTGGGGAGCGCCTATCTTGTTTGTCAAGAAGAAGGACGGGTCGATGAGGATGTGCATCGACTTTAGGGAGTTGAACAAAGCGACAGTGAAAATAAGTACCCTTTGCCTAGTATCGATGATCTTTTTGACCAGTTGCAAGGTTCTGCCGTATTTTCGAAGATCGATCTGCGTTTTGGGTATCATCAGTTGCGCATCCGTGAGCAGGATGTTGAGAAGACTGCGTTTCGTACGAGGTATGGGCATTATGAGTTTCTAGTTATGCCTTTTGGTTTGACGAATGCTCCCGTAGTTTTCATGGACTAGATGAATAGAGTCTTTCGAGAGTTCATCGATCTGTTTGTGATTCTGTTTATCGATGACATTTTGGTGTACTCTAAGACTCTGATGCAGCATAAAGAGCATTTGATGCTGGTTCTTCAGAATCTTCGAGACTCGCAGCTGTATGCCAAGTTTTCCAAGTGCGAGTTTTGGTTGGACTGAGTTGTGTTTCTGGGTCATGTGATCTCTGTTGATGGTATTTCTGTGGATCCCAGTAAGGCTGAGGCTGTTCTTAACTGGGAGCGTCCCAAGAGTGTTGCTGAGATTCGTAGTTTCTTGGGTCTGGCTGGCTATTATCGTCGTTTTATCGAAGGATTCTCTAGTATAGCTAAGCCAATGACGCAGTTGACTCAGAAAGACAAGAGGTTTGTTAGGACTGAGCAATGCGAGAATAGTTTTCTGTTGCTCAAAGAGAACCTAACTTCTGCGCCTGTGCTAGCTCTGTCGTGTGGTTCAGGTGGTTTTGTTGTTTGTGAAGATGCTTCTTTGAATGGATTGGGTTGTGTGTTGATGCAGAATGGTCGAGTCATTGCTTATGCCTCTCGGCAGCTGAAGCCGCATGAGACTCGTTACCCAGTTCATGATTTGGAATTAGCAGCAGTGGTTTTTGCTTTGAAGATTTGGCGCCACTACCTGTATGGTGAGAAATTTTTGGTGTACTCCGACCACAAGAGTCTTCAGTATCTGTTTTCTCAGTCAAATTTGAACATGAGACAACGTAGGTGGATGGAGCTACTAAAGGATTTTGATTGTGAGATCAAATACCAGCCTGGGAAGATGAATGTAGTTGCTGATGCATTGAGCAGAAAGGCTCAAGTGGCAATGCTGGCTTCGATGCAGATTTCGAAGGTCCATGAACATCTTAGCACTACTGGTTGGAGGTTTTACCCAGCTGAGGATTATGTTGTGGTGTCTTCTTTTCAAGTTGAGCCACAGCATGTTTCTAGCATTAGAGCAGCTCAGAGGACTGATCCATCCATCCATGAATTAAAGCTGAAGGTGAGATCTGGTCAGCTTGAGGAGTATTCTCTTTCTTCTGATGGTTGTTTGATGTTTCGTGGCAGGATTGTTGTGCCAAATCTGATTGATTTGAGAGAAGAGATCTTGCGAGAAGCGCACTGCAGTAGGTATAGTGTCCATCCTGGTGCAAGGAAGATGTATCATGCCTTGAAGCAGCATTACTGGTGGGCAGGTTTGAAGGGTGATGTTGCTGATTTTGTAGCCCGATGTCTGAATTGTCAGCAAGTCAAGGCAGATAGGATGAGACCTGGTGGTTTGTTGCATAGCTTAGAGGTGCCCCAATGGAATTGGGAGCACATAGCTATGGATTTGGTCACGCATTTGACCCGTTCCAGCAGAGGTTGTGATGCTGTGTCGGTTGTGGTAGACAGATTGTCGAAGTCTGCGCACTTCATTCCCTACAACATGAGCTATTCTTTGAAGAAGATGGAAAAGATGTACATAGATTTTTTGGTGCGTCTGCATGGTGTGCCAGTTTCGATTGTTTCAAATCGTGATCCTTGATTTACTTCCAGGTTTTGGAAGCGTTTGCAAACAGCTTTGGGATCTAGCTATGAGTACAGCGTATCACCCCCAAACAGATGGCCAATCGGAGAGAACTATCCAGATTTTAAAGGATATGTTTAGAGCTGTTGTGATGGACTTCAGTGGTAGCTGGCAAGACTCGTTGTCTTTGGTTGAGTTTTCCTACAATAACAACTATCAGGTCACGATTGGCATGGCACCATTTGAAGCTTTGTATGACAGAAAGTGTAGATCGCCAGTGTGTTGGGAAGAAGTGGGGGAGAAGCAGCTGTCTTCCCTAGAGTTTGTGCATCAGATGAGAGATCAGGTGGATTTGATTCGCCAGAGAATGCAAGATGCTCAGGATCCCCAAGCCAGTTATGCGAATAAGAGGCATAGGCCTTTAGAGTTTGAGGTTGGTGATCTAGCTTTCCTTAAGGTTTCTCCTTTCCGCAGCGTTATGAGATTTGGTTTCAAGGGAAAGTTAGCTCCTCGTTATGTTGGTCCTTATGAGATCTTAGAGAGGATTGGTCCTTTGGATTATCGGCTATTGTTGCCACCAGATTTGTCTTCCTTACATGATGTGTTTCATGTTTCTATGTTGAGGAAGTATGAGCCAGATCCCTCGCATGTGTTAAGAACTGACGAGGTGGAGTTAGATCGGACTTTGAGCTATGTTGAGTATCCCTTGCAGATCTTGGATAGAAAAGAGAAACAGCTGAGGAATAAAACCATTCCCTCGATGATGGTTCAGTGGAGAAAGCACGGTAGAGAAGAAGCTACTTGGGAACTGGAAGAAAAGATGCAACGTGAGTGGCCGCATCTGTTTGAGTAGATGTTTTTTTAGTTCCAGTAGTTGCTTGTATTTCTTTCCCCGGTTATCTTGAACTCTTGTTTTGGAGTTGATCGATTTCGAGGAAGAAATCCTGTTTGAGTGGGGGAGAGATGTGAGACCCGAAAGCTGATAAGATTAATTGGGTTAATTAATCGGGTTTTGTTGAGATCAGCTTTGAGTTGTTGAGCTTGGAGAAGCTATCGGGTTCTGTTTGTTCTTAGAACAGCTTTGGTTAGTTGAGTTCTTTCACGGAAGCTGTTCAGTAGTTAGCGCGGGTCATCGCTGAATGTTGGCGTTCAGCAGTGGTGACGTCAGCAGCTATCGCTGAGTGGTTGTTTCAGCAGTCGTAGTGAGATCAGTAGTCGCTGAGCAGTAGTGAGTGCGCTAGTGTGTTTCAGCAGTGAGTAGTTCTACGTCGTCGTTTGGATTAGTTGGAACGACAGCATTTTGGGGTTAGCGAAGAAGATCAGCTGTGAGTTGTGTTAGCGTCAGCTGGGTGAGAGATCTGTTGTAGCGTTGCTAACAGATGTTGGTTAGTATTCAGTAGTGAGTAGCGGGTGACGTGTCCAGTTGCGACAGTAGTTCTCTGCGACGTCGTTTGAGTTAGTAGCGATCGCTGTTTGGCTTAGTGAGATCTGTTGCAAGATCTGTTTGTGAGCGGGAATATCAGTTGTGATAGCTTAAGTTGTCGGTGGAGGTGTTTCTAGTTTCTGTCAGCAGTGAGATTTAATAGGGAGCTTGGCCTTGTTCTCTATTATTGTTCCCGACACTTAGAATATTTCCCGATTGCCAAATCCTGTCGCGATACCCTAGCTACTGTTCACCGAACCTTATCTTCTTCGACTGCCGGTGGTAGGCAGCTCCGACGAGAGTGAGAGTGGTAGCGCTGGACTCCTTTTGCTGAGACGCTTCGTTTGGATATCGTTTTCGAACGTTTGCTTGAAGCTGGTGAGGTGTGCGAAGACATCTCCCTTGTGTAGTCTGTTGGCATAAGTGTCGGATTTCGCTCCTAGATTTTTGGGGTAAGTTCATTTCCTGCCTTTAAGCTTGTTAGAGCTTTCTTTGGTGTTTGATGAGGTAGGATAGCGCTGGTCGAGTTGTAGCTCTCGGCTGCTGCTTTTCTGTGCTTCGGTCTTTGAGCAATTGTTGTGTTGCCGTTGAGCAGGTGGTGGATCTGCGTCATTGTGAGGAATCAGATTTTAGATTAGTGATTATTGAATTGATTTGGCGTCAATCGAGTGAATTTTGAGGGTTTTGCGAAATGAATCTGATTCCAGTAGAATTCAGCAGTAGCGCGAGTTGATGAAGTCTGTTATCAGCTGTTGGTGGCGTAGGAGTAATACGCTGTCGCTTCGTCAAATCAGTTGTAGCGCATTTCGGATTCCAACTGTAGCGAGTGAGTGATGAGTCTTCGTTTCGTTTTTCAGTAGTTGCGTTTGAAGAGGTTGCTACTGGCAGTAGTTGCGTCGGGCGCGAGATTTAGCGAGAAAGCGACATGTGTTGGTCAACCTTTTGGTGTTGACTGCTGATATATTAGCACAAATCAGCAGTTGCATTGCGGAGGATGTGTTTTTGTTAAGTGACCAGCCGTTGGTTTGAGTAACCAGTCGTAGGAGCAACGCGACGTCGTTTTGATAAGTTGAACGCAGCGTTTTGGTTTAATGCTTTGTGTCTGCTGTTGACAGCGAGTTCCTGTAGCGGGTGCAAAACGCCGTCGTTTATATTATTGGAGGCGACATCGTATTGGTTTCGCGCTAGCGATCGCTGTTGCGGGCGTTTAGTTCATCAGATATGATGACGTGTATTTTACGTCGTCGTTTGAGTTAATTAGAGCGACCAGCTGCTGGAGCGATGCGGTGTCGTTTTGATTAGTTGATGCGGCGTCGTTTTGATTTTCTTTTGAGAATGCAACGTCTGATGGTTGCTGCTGGTTTCGTTGAGAGGAGAGCTGATATCTGTTGTGAGCAACCGCTGGTGTCTGTTGTAAGATACCTACTGTTTCGATGTCTGCTGATTTTGGTGAGCAGCAGCTGGTGGATTGAGAGATATATAGATAAGTGTTGCGACACTTAGAATTATTCTGAACCCGATATTTCTTATCTCCATTTGCAAACCCTCGTTAGCTACTGTCCATAACCCAATTCCGCCGATTGTCGCCGCTTTTTCCGCCGTTGTTCTGAGTGATATTGGTGGCGATGAATTCCTTGTGACTTCCTCTTTCGATTGATACCCTTTGGAGGCGGTAGATTGGCCTTGGAGAGGATCGCGAAGTAGCAGTGTTGCTCGATTATCCTTGCCCAGTGGAACCCGAGAATTCCCCGAGCTCTTTTGAGCTTTTGGGTGAGTATCCTTTGTTGTTTTAAGTATTAGTTCAGCTGTTGATACCTACATAGATGTATAGAACTAGAGATTAGTTCTGACCCTAGGTAATAAGCGGATTCGACTTAGTGTTGAACTGATTTATGCGATGCTTTAGCAGATTTCAGCTTCTAGGAATCTTCTGCCGTGGTTGAGGAAACCCGGAGAGATCTGTTGCCTAGGCTGTGTAGTTTCCGTGCCCTGTCCTAAATCTGTTGAGGTAGAAATCAGCCGTTGAAGGTACGAATTGAGAGACCTTTGCAGCTTTGAGCTTGGACATGGCTATACTTCGTGTTATGAAATCTGCCTGCATTGATGGATGCATTTACGTGGAACAGACTAATGATTTATATGATTTTATGTTATGTTTTCACGTATGAATTATTGTATGCATTGATATTGATTATTGATTGGCATTCATGCATACATATTGAGCCTGACAGATTGATTGATGACCTGATTGAGAGCCACGTTGTGACTG
>KQ996461.1:95026-107660 GCA_001598015.1 Dorcoceras hygrometricum
AAAATTCTGGATCGGAAGGAGAAGCAGCTGAGGAACAAAGTGATTCCGTTGGTGATGGTCCAATGGAGTAAGCATGGCCGAGAGGAAGCTACCTGGGAGGTTGAGGAGAAGATGAGGCAGGATTGGCCTCATCTGTTTGAGAACTGATAGTGTGAATTCCAGGTAAATTCTGATTCTTTGCTTTGAGTTTGGTTAGATGACTGTATTTGATTTGAATGTTTTGATTGAATCTTTCCCTCAGTTTGCCTTTGATTTCAAGGACGAAATCTCTTAAGGTGGGGGGAATCAGATTTTAGATTAGTGATTATTGAATTGATTTGGGTCAATCGAGTGAATTTTGAGGGTTTTGCGAAATGAATCTGATTCCAGTAGAATTCAGCAGTTGCGCGAGTTGATGAAGTCTGTTATCAGCTGTTGGTGGCGTAGGAGTAATACGCTGTCGCTTCATGAAATCAGTTGTAGCGCATTTCAGATTCCTACTGTAGCGAGTGAGTGATGCGTCGTCGTTTCGTTTTTCAGTAGTTGCGTTTGAAGAGGTTGCTGCTGGCAGTAGTTGCGTCGCACACGAGATTTAACGAGAAAACGACACGTGTTGGTCAACCTTTTGGTGTTGACTGCTGATATATTGCACAAATCAGCAGTTGCATTGCGGAGGATGTGTTTTTGTTAAGTGACCAGCCGTTGGTTCCAGTCGTAGGAGCAACGCGACGTCGTTTTGATAAGTTGAAATGCAGCATTTTGGTTTAAAGCTTTGTGCCTGCTGTTGACAGCAAGTTCCTGTAGCGGGTGCAAAACGCCGTCGTTTATTTTATTGGAGGCGACGTCGTATTGGTTTTGTGCTAGCGATCGCTGTTGCGGGAGTTTAGTTCATCAGATATGATGACGTGTCCGTTACATCGTCGTTTGAGTTAATTAGCGTGACCAGCTGCTGGTCGTTTTGCAAGGAATCTGTTGTCAGCTGCTGGAGCGATGTGGTGTCGTTTTGATTAGTTGATGCGGCGTTGTTTTGATGTTCTTTTGAGAATGCAACGTCTGATGGTTGCTGCTGGTTTCGTTGAGAGGAAGAGCTGATATCTGTTGTGAGCAACCGCTGGTGTCTGTTGTAAGATACCTACTGTTTCGATGTCTGCTGATTTTGGTGAGCAGCAGCTGGTGGATTGAGAGATATATAGATAAGTGTTGATCGACACTTAGAATTATTCTGAACCCGATATTTCTTATCTCCATTTGCAAACCCTTGTTAGCTACTGTTCACCGTAACCCAATTCCGCCGATTGCCGCCGCTTTCCGCCGTTGTTCTGAGTGATATTGGTGGCTATGAATTCCTTGTGACTTCCTCTTTCGATTGATACCCTTTGGAGGCGGTAGATTGGCCTTGGAGAGGATCGCGAAGTAGCAGTGTTGCTCGATTATCCTTGCCCAGTGGAACCCGAGAATTCCCCCAGCTCTTTTGAGCTTTTGGGTGAGTATCCTTTGTTTTTTAAGTATTAGTTCAGCTGTAGATACCTACGTAGATGTATAGAACTAGAGATTAGTTCTGACCGTAGGTACTAAGTGGATTCGACTTAGTGTTGAACTGATTTATGCGATGCTTTAGCAGATTTCAGCTTCTAGGAATCTTCTGCCGTGGTTGAGGAAACCCAGAGAGATCTGTTGCCTAGGCTGTGTAGTTGCCGCGCCCTGTCCTAAATCTGTTGAGGTAGAAATCAGCCGTTGAAAGTACGAATTGAGCGACCTTTGCAGCTTTGAGCTTGGACATGGCTATACTTCGTGTTATGAAATCTGCCTACATTGATGGATGCATTTACGTGGGACAGACTGATGATTTATATGATTTTATGTTCTGTTTTCACGTATGAATTATTGTATGCATTGATATTGATTATTGATTGGCATTCATGCATACATATTGAGCCTGACAGATTGATTGATGACCTGATTGAGAGCCACGTTGTGACTGGGCGACTAATGTGTTGTGCCTGAAAAGTCCAACGCTATCATCGGAGTGGTGAGCGACTGACTTGTCGTTTTGGAATACCACCGAGCTGTGATGGCTGACGGGCCGGAATATCACAGACCGATGATTTCCCCGGTTGATTTACCATGCATGGTTTAGAGGCTCGAATGAGATGATTTGCCAGTTGATATACTGGTCTAGCTATCCGATCCTTGATAGCCCTCATGCATTTCATAGCATTGATTTATAGCATGTGAATGATTTGCTGTTTTGATAACTCTTCGTACTGAGGCTTGACCTCGTATTTGTTTTCCTTATTTTTGTGTCGTTTGGGTCTGTGTTGCCCATTTGCAGGATCTACAGGTAACCAAGCTGGACCAAGTGGAGTGCCAGCTGGTCGATCCCCGTTTCCTTGAGTCCCAGTTATTTTATGATATGTATTGAATCGGGGGATGCCCCATGTTTTTATGTATTGGGGATCTGTACTTGATTTGGGTATTGATTGTTACCTGTTTTATATGAGTTGAGTTAACTCGTATTTTGAGTATTGATATTTTGAATGTATGTTATTGAGTTCAGGCCCATTTTATTTCAAAAAATTTTTAAGCCCGATTTTACGCTTCCGTGATTATGTGCTTAATTGTGCTATAATCTATGTTTATTAGCACGGAGCCTGACATTTTTGGTATCAGAGCTTAAACTGGGATAAGCTCGATTTCCTTTGATCACACTCGAGTCTAGGCACAGAGTTTTGATTTGATTTTGATTGACTCTGTGACTTATGTGATCTTTATTCTGTCTATGTTCATTAGGTTGAGAACGTTACTATACAGATAGGCGATATGGAGTTGGTCCTAGCTAGGTTTCAGCGGACGAACCCTCCGAAGTTTTCTGCAGCAGAGGGTGGTGCGATGGCTGAGGCTTGGTTAGCTCAGATGGAGGAGTTGTTTGATACTCTGGAGTACGCTCCCGAGAAGAGACTGAAGCTGGTGGTGTTGCAGCTGAGAGACAATGCACAGCGCTGGTGGATGGGTACTTCTCGTATCCTTCGTGATAGTGGGGCTGTGATCACTTGGGAGAGCTTCTGTGAGGCGTTCAGACAGGAGTATACCCCGGATTCCTTCTATAACAGCCGGGAGCGGGAGTTTGACAACTTGAAGCAGGGTAGCATGCGAGTGGCTGAGTATACCCGACAGTTTTCTGCAATTTTGGTTTACGTGCCTCACGTTGCCAACCAGGAGAGGACAAAGAGGAACAAATTTTTGAAGGGCTTGAGGCCTGATCTGTACCGGATGGTTTTGTCTGGTTCACCTGCGACCTATATTGATGCAGTGAACCGAGCGGTGGATATTGAGGAGAGTTTGTTGGAGGTTGAGGATCCGATTCAGCCGACTACTGGACGCACCTATCAGCCTGTGCAGGATGCGTCGCAATCTTTTTATTCTCCTCTGGGGTCGCAGCAGCAGTCGAATCGCCAAAGGTTTCGACCTCGAGGGAAACAGTTCAAGAAGAAGGCGAATTCGAGTTCCTCTGGTTCGGCGAGTTCTGGTTCTGGCAGTGGGACTAGCGGCATGTATTGTGGATAGTGCGGAGGAAGGCATTCGACTTCACAGTGTCGAGGAGTTCAGGGGTTTTGCAATAACTGTGGACAGCATGGACATTATCGGAGAGTGTGTCCTTTGTTGAGGGGTCAGTCTTCAGTTCCTTCGCAACATGGATCAGCTGGTGGTTCTTCTCAGAGACCGCAGTTTCCTGCCCCTACCCAACGATCTGGATTACAACCCCATGAGCCTTCTAGGTTTGGAGCACCTTCGAGACCTCAGTCACAGATTCCGCAGCAGGATCAGGCAAACGCTTTGACAAGAGAGCAGGCTGAGGAGGCTCCTGGTATGATGATCGCAGGTACATGCTTTATCTTTGATTATCCTGCAAGAGTTCTATTTGACACTGGTGCATCACACTATTTTATTTCTGAGTTGTTTGTTTGTGAGTTATGGGTTTGAGTTCTTCCCCATTGTGTGATGTTGTTTCCATGTCTACCCCTGCTGGTGTGAATCTGTGGTCCCGTGAAGTGGTGTTGGATTGTGTGCTTCGATTTGATGAGTCATGTTTTGGTGTCCAATCTTATTGTTTTGGGAATCAGTAGTATTTTGATTGCTATCTTGGGAATGGATGTAGTGAGTATGGGTTGAGTTCTTCCCCATTGTGTGATGTTGTTTCCATGTCTACCCCTGCTGGTGTGAATCTGTGGTCCCGTGAAGTGGTGTTGGATTGTGTGCTTCGATTTGATGAGCATGTTTTGGTGTCCAATCTTATTGTTTTGGGAATCAGAGATTTTGATTGCATCTTGGGAATGGATGTATTGTCTAGCAATAAGGCTACTGTTGACTGTTTTCATGGTGTGGTGAGATTTTGTCCTGACTCGGGGAGTTCTACGGTGCTGATTCGTTCTTGAAGATTCCACTGGTGAGCGCCATGGAGATGTTTAGCCTGCTATCACTGGATAATGCTGGATTCATGATTTACGCGCTTGACGTTTCCCAAGAGCCTCAATTGGAGTTGAGAGACATTCCGATCGTCCGAGAGTTTCCTGATGTGTTCCCGGATGAGATTCTTGGATTCCCTCCACGATGTGAGATCGATTTCAGCATCGAGTTGGTGCCCGGTACTGCCTCGATCTCTAGAGCTCCGTATCGGTTGGCGCCCGCAGAGTTGAAAGAGCTGAAGGATCAGTTGAGAGATCTCTTGGAGAAAGTCTTCACCAGACCGAGCATGTCGCCTTGGGGAGCTCCAATTCTTTTTGTGAAGAATAAGGATGGATCTATGAGGATGTGCATGGATTTACGACAGTTGAATAAAGCCACGGTGAAGAACAAGTATCCTTTGCCGAGGATTGATGACTTGTTCGATCAGTTGCAAGGATCGATCGTATACTCGAAATTTATTTGCGCTCTGGTTATCACCAGTTGCGGATTAGAGACGCTGAGTGGTGAAGACAGCATTTCGGACTCGATATGGGCATTATGAGTTTATATATGACATCCTAGTGTATTCGAGGAGCATGAGAGAGCATAAGGAGAATCTCAGACTGGTGTTGCAGAGATTGAGAGACTCGCAGTTGTACGCCAAGTTCAGAAAGTGTGAATTTTGGCTGGATCGGATTATCTTTTTGGGTCACGTGATTTCAGTGCAAGGGATTTCGGTGGATCCGAGTAAGGTCGAAGAAGTTCTTAACTGGGAGAGACCTAGGAACGTTTCAGAGATCCACGGCTTCTTGGGATTGGCTGGCTATTACAGGCGTTTTATAGAGAAGTTATCTTCGATAGCCAGGCCTCTGACTCAGTTGCCTCAGAAGGATCGAAAGTTCGTTTGGACTGATGAGTGCGAGTATAGTTTTCAGATGTTGAAGGATAAGTTGACTACTGCTCCTGTTTTGGCTCTGCCGTATGGATCTGGAGGATTCGTCGTGTGCTCCGATGCTTCTCTCATTGGTTTGGGATGTGTTCTGATGAAGAACGGGTACGTGATTACCTATGTGTCTCGACAATTGAAGCCTCACGAGACGAGGTACCCTGTTCACGATTTGGAATTGGCTGCGATAGTGTTTGCCTTGAAGATTTGGCGAAATTATCTTTATGGTGAAGAATTTGTGGTGTACACCAACCACAAGAGTCTGAAATATATCTTCACGCAGTCTAATCTGAATATGAGGCAACGACGATGGATGGAATTGCTCAAGGACTTTAACTGTGAGATTCAGTATCAGCCTGGGCGGATGAACTCAGTAGCAGATGCTTTGAGTAGGAAGACCCAGCCTACGATGCTTTTGTTTTTGAGTGTCTCTAAAGTCTATGAGCAGTTGAGTACTTCTGGTCGGCGTTTCCAGTCGGGTGATCAGTACTTTATGGTTTCTTCGCTTCAGGTAGAACCGCAGATTGTGAGTGACATCAGGGAGGCGCAGAGGACTGATCCATATGTTCATGAGTTGAAGATTAAAGCTCGAAGTGGTCAGTCTGATGATTTCTCTGTTTCTTCGGATGGATGTCTGAGATTTTGAGGAAGATTGGTGGTTCCAAACTTGATCGATTTGAAAGAGACCATCATGAATGAAGCGCATTGTAGTCAGTACAGTGTGCATCCGGGCGAGAGAAAGATGTACCATGCCTTGAAACCTCACTACTGGTGGGAAGGCATGAAGAGCGACATCTCTGGTTTTGTTGCTAGATGTTTGAATTGCCAGCAGGTCAAGACTGAGAGAATGAGACCTGGTGGATTGCTACAGAGTTTGGAGGTGCCCCAATGGAATTGGGAGCACATCGCCATGGATTTTGTGACTCATCTACCTCGATCGAGTAGGGAATGTGATGCGATTTGGGTGGTGATTGATAGACTTTTGAAGTCAGCCCATTTCATTCCCTATGATGTGAGGTGTTCTATGAAGAAAATGGCGAAACTGTATATCGACCATGTTGTTAGATTGCATGGAGTTCCTGTTTCGATAGTGTCTGACAGAGATCCAAGATTCACTTCTCGTTTTTGGAAGAGTCTGCAAGCAGCGATGGGTTCGAGATTGGCTATGAGTACAGCCTATCACCCACAGACAGATGGTCAGTTCTTAGCGGACTATTCAGACTTTAGAGGATATGCTGCGAGCAGTTGTGATGGATACTTCTCGTTTTTGGAAGAGTCTGCAAGCAGCGATGGGTTCGAGATTGGCTATGAGTACAGCCTATCACCCACAGACAGATGGTCAGTTCTTAGCGGACTATTCAGACTTTAGAGGATATGCTGCGAGCAGTTGTGATGGATTTCAGTGGTGGCTGGCAGGATTCTTTGTCCTTGGTTAAGTTTTCTTATAAAAACAGCTACCAAGTGACTATCGGGATGGCTCCATTTGAGGCGTTGTATGTTCGAGATTGCAGATCTCCGATTTGTTGGGAAGAAGTTGGTGAGAAACAAATTTCTACCCCTGAGTTTGTGCAGCATATGAAAGACCAGATTGATTTGATTCGAAGCAGAATGAAGGCTGCACAAGATAGATTTACCAGCTATGCTAATCGAAGACGTCGAACGTTAGAGTTTGAGGTTGGCGATCGAGTATTTCTCAAAGTTTCTCCTTTCAAGAGCGTGATGTGCTTGAGATTTAAAGGCAAATTAGCTCCTAGATTCGTTGGTCCCTTTGAGATTGTTGAGCGGATTGGACAGTTGGCTTATCGATTGAGACTGCCTGATGAGTTGGCAGCGATGCATGATGTCTTTCATGTGTCAATGTTGAGGAAATATGAGCCGGATCATTCCCATGTGTTGAGAACCGACGAAGTTGAGCTGGATTCTGCCTTGAGTTATGTAGAATATCCAGTGCAAATTCAGGATCGGAAGGAGAAGCAGCTGAGGAACAAAGTGATTCCGTTGGTGATGGTCCAATGGAGTAAGCATGGCCGAGAGGAAGCTACCTGGGAGGTTGAGGAGAAGATGAGGCAGGATTGGCCTCATCTGTTTGAGACTGATAGTGTGAATTCCAGGTAAATTCTGATTCTTTGCTTTGAGTTTGGTTAGATGACTGTATTTGATTTGAATGTTTTGATTGAATCTTCCCTCAGTTTGCCTTTGATTTCAAGGACGAAATCTCTTAAGGTGGGGGAATCAGATTTTAGATTAGTGATTATTGAATTGATTTGGGGTCAATCGAGTGAATTTTGAGGGTTTTGCGAAGTGAATCTGATTCCAGTAGAATTCAGCAGTTGCGCGAGTTGATGAAGTTTGTTATCAGCTGTTGGTGGCGTAGGAGTAATACGCTGTCGCTTCATGAAATCAGTTGTAGCGCATTTCAGATTCCTACTGTAGCGAGTGAGTGATGCGTCGTCGTTTCGTTTTTCAATAGTTGCGTTTGAAGAGGTTGCTGCTGGCAGTAGTTGCGTCGGGCACGAGATTTAACGAGAAAACGACACGTGTTGGTCAACCTTTTGGTGTTGACTGCTGATATATTGCACAAATCAGCAGTTGCATTGCGGAGGATGTGTTTTTGTTAAGTTACCAGCCGTTGGTTCCAGTCGTAGGAGCAACGCGACGTCGATTTGATAAGTTGAAATGCAGCATTTTGGTTTAACGCTTTGTGCCTGCTGTTGATAGCGAGTTCCTGTAGCGGGTGCAAAACGCCGTCGTTTATATTATTGGAGGCGACGTCGTATTGGTTTCGTGCTAGCGATCGCTGTTGCGGGAGTTTAGTTCATCAGATATGATGACGTGTCCGTTACGTCGTCGTTTGAGTTAATTAGCGCGACCAGCTGCTGGTTGTTTTGCAAGGAATCAGTTGTCAGCTGCTGGAGCGATGCGGTGTCATTTTGATTAGTTGATGCGGCGTCGTTTTGATGTTCTTTTGAGAATGCAACGTCTGATGGTTGCTGCTGGTTTCGTTGAGAGGAAGAGCTGATATCTGTTGTGAGCAACCGCTGGTGTCTGTTGTAAGATACCTACTGTTTCGATGTCTGCTGATTTTGGTGAGCAGCAACTGGTGGATTGAGAGATATATAGATAAGTGTTGATCGACACTTAGAATTATTCTGAACCCGATATTTCTTATCTCCATTGCAAACCCTTGTTAGCTACTGTTCACCGTAACCCAATTCCGCCGATTGCCGCCGCTTTCCGCCGTTGTTCTGAGTGATATTGGTGGCTATGAATTCCTTGTGACTTCCTCTTTCGATTGCTACCCTTTGGAGGCGGTAGATTGGCCTTGGAGAGGATCGCGAAGTAGCAGTGTTGCTCGATTATCCTTGCCCAGTGGAACCCGAGAATTCCCCCAGCTCTTTTGAGCTTTTGGGTGAGTATCCTTTGTTTTTTTAAGTATTAGTTCAGCTGTTGATACCTACGTAGATGTATAGAACTAGAGATTAGTTCTGACCGTAGGTACTAAGTGGATTCGACTTAGTGTTGAACTGATTTATGCGATGCTTTAGCAGATTTCAGCTTCTAGGAATCTTTTGCCGTGGTTGAGGAAACCCGGAGAAATGTGTTGCCTAGGTTGTGTAGTTGCCGCGCCCTGTCCTAAATCTGTTGAGGTAGAAATCAGCCGTTGAAAGTACGAATTGAGCGACCTTTGCAGCTTTGAGCTTGGACATGGCTATACTTCATGTTATGAAATCTGCCTGCATTGATGGATGCATTTACGTGGAACAGACTAATGATTTATATGATTTTATGTTATGTTTTCACGTATGAATTATTGTATGCATTGATATTGATTATTGATTGGCATTCATGCATACATATTGAGCCTGACAGATTGATTGATGACCTGATTGAGAGCCCGGTTGATTTACCGTGCATGGTATAGAGGCTCGACTGAGATGATTTTCCAGTTGATATACTGGTCTAGCTATCCGATCCTTGATAGCCCTCATGCATTTCATAGCATTGATTTATAGCATGTGAATGATTTGCTGTTTTGATAGCTCTTCGTACTGAGGCTTGACCTCGTATTTGTTTTCCTGCTTTTGTGTCGTTTGGGTCTGTGTTTCCCATTTGTAGGATCTACAGGTAACCAAGCTGGACCAAGTGGAGTGCCAGCTGGTCGATCCCCGTTTCCTTGAGTCCCAGTTATTTTATGATATGTATTGAATCGGGGGATGCCCCATGTTTTTATGTATTGGGGATCTGTACTTGATTTGGGTATTGATTGTAACCTGTTTTATATGAGTTGAGTTAACTCGTATTTTGAGTATTGATATTTTGAATGTATGTTTTTGAGTTCAGGCCCATTTTATTTCGAAAAATTTTTAAGCCCGATTTTACGCTTCCGTGATTATGTGCTTAATTGTGATATAATCTATGTTTATTAGCACGGAGCCTGACATTTTTGGTATCAGAGCTTAAACTGGGATAAGCTCGATTTCCTTTGATCACACTCGAGTCTAGGCACAGAGTTTTGATTTGATTTTGATTGACTCTGTGACTTATGTGATCTTTATTCTGTCTATGTGATATATCTGCTGTGAGATCTTACCTCTAGATTTGTTTAGATGCCGCCGAGGAGAGGAAGAGGTAGGACAACTAGATGTACTGCGGAGGAGTCTAGGGCAGGTAGTGATGATGATGTTCATTAGGTTGAGAACGTTACTATACAGATAGGCGAGATGGAGTTGGTCCTAGCTAGGTTTCAGCGGACGAACCCTCCGAAGTTTTCTACAGCAGAGGGTGGTGCGATGGCTGAGGCTTGGTTAGCTCAGATGGAGGAGTTGTTTGATACTCTGGAGTACGCTCCCGAGAAGAGACTGAAGCTGGTGGTGTTGCAGCTGAGAGACAATGCACAGCGCTGGTGGAGGGGTACTTCTCGTATCCTTCGTGATAGTGGGGCTGTGATCACTTGGGAGATCTTCTGTGAGGCATTCAGACAGGAGTATACCCCGGATTCCTTCTATAACAACCGGGAGCGGGAGTTTGACAACTTGAAGCAGGGTAGCATGCGAGTGGCTGAGTATACCCGACAGTTTTCTGCAATTTTGGTTTACGTGCCTCACGTTGCCAACCAGGAGAGGACAAAGAGGAACAAATTTCTGAAGGGCTTGAGGCCTGATCTGTACCGGATGGTTTTGTCTGGTTCACCTGCGACCTATATTGATGCAGTGAACCGAGCGGTGGATATTGAGGAGAGTTTGTTGGAGGTTGAGGATCCGATTCAGCCGACTACTGGACGCACCTATCAGCCTGTGCAGGATGCATCGCAATCTTTTTATTCTCCTCTGGGGTCGCAGCAGCAGTCTAATCGCCAAAGGTTTCGACCTCAATGGAAACAGTTCAAGAAGAAGGCGAATTCGAGTTCCTCTGGTTCGGCGAGTTCTGGTTCTGGCAGTGGTACTAGCGGCATGTATTGTGGACAGTGCGGAGGAAGGCATTCGACTTCACAGTGTCGAGGAGTTCAGGGTTTTTCAATAACTGTGGACAGCCTGGACATTATCAGAGAGTGTGTCCTTTGTTGAGGGGTCAGTCTTCAGTTCCTTCGCAACATGGATCAGCTGGTGGTTCTTCTCAGAGACCGCATTTTCCTGCCCCTACCCAGCGAACTGGATTCCAACCCCATGAGCCTTCTAGGTTTGGAGCACCTTCGAGACCTCAGTCACAGATTCCGCAGCAGGATCAGGCGAACGCTTTGACAAGAGAGCAGGCTGAGGAGGCGCCTGGTATTATGATCGCAGGTACAGGGGTCAGTCTTCAGTTCCTTCGCAACATGGATCAGCTGGTGGTTC
The DNA here is from genome assembly GCA_001598015.1 of Dorcoceras hygrometricum. Taxonomy (NCBI): domain Eukaryota; kingdom Viridiplantae; phylum Streptophyta; class Magnoliopsida; order Lamiales; family Gesneriaceae; genus Dorcoceras; species Dorcoceras hygrometricum. Next base: position 106,226 of record KQ996461.1, read on the forward strand.
TTCTCAGAGACCGCATTTTCCTGCCCCTACCCAGCGAACTGGATTCCAACCCCATGAGCCTTCTAGGTTTGGAGCACCTTCGAGACCTCAGTCACAGATTCCGCAGCAGGATCAGGCGAACGCTTTGACAAGAGAGCAGGCTGAGGAGGCGCCTGGTATTATGATCGCAGGTACATGCTTTATCTTTGATTATCCTGAAAGAGTTCTATTTGACACTGGTGCATCACACTATTTTATTTCTGAGTTGTTTGTTTGTGAGTATGGGTTGAGTTCTTTCCCATTGTGTGATTTTGTTTCCGTGTCTACCCCTGCTGGTGTGAATCTGTGGTCCCGTGAAGTGGTGTTGGATTGTGTGCTTCGATTTGATGAGCATGTTTGGTGTCCAATCTGATTGTTTTGGGAATCAGAGATTTTGATTGCATCTTGGGAATGGATGTATTGTCTAGCAATAAGGCTACTGTTGACTGTTTTCAGGGTGTGGTGAGATTTTGTCCTGACTCGGGGAGTTCTACGGTGCTGATTCGTGCTTGAAGATTCCACTGGTGACCGCCATGGAGATGTTTAGCCTGCTATCGCTGGATAATGCTGGATTCATGATTTACGCGCTTGACGTTTCCCAAGAGCCTCGATTGGAGTTGAGAGACATTCCGATCGTCCGAGAGTTTCCCGATGTGTTCCCGGATGAGATTCCTGGATCCCTCCACGACGTGAGATCGATTTCAGCATCGAGTTGGTGCCCGGTACTGCCCCGATCTCTAGAGCTCCATATCGGTTGGCGCCCGCAGAGTTGAAAGAGCTGAAGGATCAGTTGAGAGATCTCTTGGAGAAAGGCTTCATCAGACCGAGCATGTCGCCTTGGGGAGCTCCAATTCTTTTTGTGAAGAATAAGGATGGATCTATGAGGATGTGCATGGATTTACGACAGTTGAATAAAGCGACGGTGAAAAACAAGTATCCTTTGCCGAGGATTGATGACTTGTTCGATCAGTTGCAAGGATCGATCGTATACTCGAAATTGATTTGCGCTCTGGTTATCAGCAGTTGCGGATTAGAGACGCTGACGTGGCGAAGACAGCATTTCGGACTCGATATGGGCATTATGAGTTTATAGATGACATCCTAGTGTATTCGAGGAGCATGAGAGAGCATAAGGAGCATCTCAGACTCGTGTTGCAGAGATTGAGAGACTCGCAGTTGTACGCAAAGTTCAGAAAGTGTGAATTTTGGCTGGATCGGATTATCTTTTTGGGTCACGTGATTTCAGCGCAAGGGATTTTGGTGGATCCGAGTAAGGTCGAAGCAGTTCTTAACTGGGAGAGACCTAGGAACGTTTCAGAGATCCGCAGCTTCTTGGGATTGGCTGGCTATTACAGGCGTTTTATAGAGAAGTTCTCTTCGATAGCCAGGCCTCTGACACAGTTGCCTCAGAAGGATC
>KQ996461.1:117630-138336 GCA_001598015.1 Dorcoceras hygrometricum
TTCAGAATACACAGTGACTATTAGATGTGTTTCATGATAGCCGTCATACCCACTATCACATCTAACATACACTTTGGTGCATTCTAGGTCTTTACTCAACGCAATTGTAAATCATCATACACACAATGAAAGTAAATAATGCCATATGGATAAATGCGAATATCATATTTTGACGGCCCAATCGACTAGGAACATGTTCAGAATACACAGTGACTATTAGATGTGTTTCATGATAGCCGTCATACCCACTATCACATCTAACATACACTTTGGTGCATTCTAGGTCTTTACTCAACGCAATTGTAAATCATCATACACACAATGAAAGTAAATAATGCCATATGGATAAATGCGAATATCATATATAAAGATTGTCATATACAAGAGTCTATAAACCCACACGCCATAAGTTGGATAGTTGGGCATCTACTCTAACAGACAACACTAGGATTCAACAACTGAGGCTGAATATATTGTAGCATCAGATGTACTGTGACAACAAAGGTGTCGTTGCTCAATCAATATAGCCTAGGTCTCATCAGTGATCCAAACATATATTGAGAAAGTTCCACATTATCCGGAATATTGTGGGAAGAGGAGATATCGCTGTCAAATGAGTCAACTATGAAGACAACATCACTGATCCACTTACGAAGCCTTTGCCAGGACCATTTTTTGAAAAACATCGTGAAGCAATGGAACTATGTCTGATGACTAGTTGGCTATAGGGAAAGTTGGAGATTGTTAGAGTAGGTGCCCAGCTAGTCAACTATTGCATTGGGTTGTTGACTTTATTGTAAAAGCTATCTTAGATACAAGGCATTTATCTTAATTATTATGATTACAAACTTATTGTATAAAGACCTTGAATGTACTATAGTATATATTAGATGTGATAGTGGATTTGATGACTATCATAACAAGTTCCTAGTTGATTGGGCCGTCCGAAAGAGGATAAGGGCTACCCGACAAGCATCTGAGATGCTAAGTACCACGTTTCGTTGGTAGGGAACATAATGTTCTGAGCATGCAGATGGATAGTGACCTGGTGATCTATCGAACTACCTTCGTTCGAACTTTTCAAGTGGTTATCATTTTCGAGTGGATTAATTCAGAGTTCTTGGTTGTAAAGATTATTACTCATTACTAGAAACATAATTGAGACTCTACATGCTAGTCGTCTCACTTTGAATCTTTTGTAGACTCCGTGAGGGTTATCAGGTGGTGATGTGGGTTGAGGTCACGATGCAAGAGTCGATGCTTTGTTGTCGAGGATTTACTGCTCGCATTGGTGCATGGATATCCTATGCTATCTAAGGAGATAATAGTGTGGAAAATCTATGGACAGAGTACTAGATGTGCTTTAGTTATATAGTTACCTAGTAGCACATGCGATGTCACTATTTGATCTCCAAGATGTATGCATGGCTATCGAATCTCTAGCGAGTCTCGATTTACCCATGGTCGTTGATTCTGTCAGTATATATGAGATGAAATGACCGTAATGTACGCTAACCATGACCAACTAGTACTTGTAGGGCACTATCAGTGATACCTAGGGGATCATGGGGTGATGTTTCTAGAATATTTACCATGTTCTGATGGGTAAGTCCGAAAATGTGTTGTCGGAGTCACAAGGAATTGTGGCCCATGAATAGTTGTATCTCTGAACTATTGAGGGTCACACAAGTACTGGTTTATCAATTATCATACAGATATGGTACTCAAAGTGTTGAGTATAGTAGGAGGAAGGTAAGGAGTATGACTTCCGAAATTAGCAAAGGTAGTAGGACTTTCATATGTAGCTAAATGGCGTGGAACGGCTATCTTTGGATTAGACGGTCTAAAAAATTGTTTCCACATCATAATGTACTATTTTAGAAACTATGCAGATCGAAATAATGATGACACTAATATGATGGATTTGAAACAAATGTGCGATGGGCTTGGTCTTGGCCTGAGCCTATTAACCTGGTTCAAGCACATCAAATATCTATAAATAGTGGCAATCGAGCATCATTTCAAATAAACAACACTATGTTGACAAATATCCTCTCCCCTTCCCTCCCTTCACTCTCAGCCTCCTCCTACCGCCGTCGCCCATCGCCGGACACCGTTACAGTCGTTTTGGCGGGGAGATTTTGTCGGTGAAACTTTGCTGGTTTTCTATGAAAACCAGTAGAGATGTTGAGTTTCTGGTCGTGGACCGAATTATGCGTTGATCCAGATTCAACCGTTGAAGGGCCACCTCCCTAGTGGACTGGTCGGAGCCAGGCGCCAAGTCGCCAAAGGTAAACTCTTCCAAAAATCTTCTTCATGTATAGTATTTATTTTATTAGCTTATGAGCATTCCTGGGCACAAAATTTCTTTTAAACTTCCATTGCAGCCTGGAAGCGAGATCCGGATCCATCATTGCGCCAACAAAAAAAATGTCTACCATCATTCATAATACTTCACGTAGAGTAAAAAACTTTGATAAGTGATGCTCTCTGAGAAAGGAAACCGACTGAAGCTTCAAAATTTTCAAAGTGATTGATCGTGCTTGTGAGTCTTTCGAGGCTGGATAATCTCTTTCAATCGTTGGTTGTTGTTAAGGAAAGTAAATTCCATTTCTTGCCGCATCATGGAAAACATATATTGATTCTTCTTGCATGTTTGAGTCAGTTTTAAAAGTTTGAAAAAGGTTTTGAAGTTTTTCAAATGAAGAGTTGATTCATGGTGAATTATTGGTTGCTGGAGTTTTGTTCTTACAAATGTTTGTTGGAAAACGTTTTGTGAAAGTTAGAGTTTGTTTTCATTCAAAATTTCTGGTATGTACAAAAGCAGCTGTAGCGAAAAGGTTTATGGATGTTTCCTTTGGAAATGTCGTCGTGCTGGACAACTAAGGATGAGGTTCCAAGCGATAGGCAAACCTGGTCTAGCTAAAACTCCGTTCTGATCTGATAGGCTGAGCCGGTCTACTTGAGTTTCTCCGAGCTTAACTGAAATCGCGATCTAACTCAGTTCAATTGTTCTGGAGTGATTCGAATGTTCTAAGATGAACTTCATATTCTAAAACTGATGTGATTATTTTACGTTGAGTTGATTTTCCTAATCTGCGTTAACCAACCATCTCCGATATGATTTCCTATTTTGAGCTGGCCTAACTTCAAGATTTTTTTTAATACTCTGAGCTGATCTGGTTTAACGATATGATTCAAATTAGCTCCACTCTGGACTACTACATTGAATCAAGTTTATTCCTTCTGTTTCTTATTTTGATTCTTAGGTGTAGCTCTAATTTGTTCTGGGTTATAACCAGTTTTAAGCAAACAGTTCATCAGCTTAGAGCTCTGCTATTAGTTCTTCATATCTATAGCATGAGCTGATTCTAGTTTCTTCTTCACTTGAACTCTATTATACTCCCAATAGCTTTCAAACATTAAATACGTTTTAAAATAGAAAAACATATATGCATGCGATCTTATTCAGATCAGATAAGAGCAATTGGGAATACTTAATAACAGAGTTGTGGATTATCTTAAAGAGAAATATATTCTCTATCAGTTAACACCATTAGAGTAGGTGCCAAGCTAGCAAACTTTTCGTAGTAGGCATTGTTGAATTTATTGTAACAACGATCTTTATTCAATTGTTTAATTTACATTTACATGCCAATATTTATCTTTGCTTTTATTGCACAAACCTGTTGGATAAAGACCTTGAATGAACTATAGTGTATGTTATATGTGATAGTAGATTTGATGGCTATCATGAAACACATCTAATAGTCACTCTGTGTTCTAAAATTGTTCCTAGTCGATTGAGCAGTCCAAAAGAGGATAAGGGCCACTAGATCTTGAGACTAGCATCTGAGATGCAAAGTACCACATTTCATTGGTAGTGAATATAGAGATGTTCTGAGCATGTAGATGTATAGTGACCTGGAGATCTATCGAACTACCCTCATTCGGCTATCCAAGTGGTTATCATTTGTCGAGTGGATTAAGTCCAAGGTCTTGATTGTATAGATTAGTCCTCATTACTCAAAACGTCATTGATACTCCATATGCTAGTAGTCTCACTTTGACTCATTTACCGACTCCATGAGGGTCATCAGGTGGCGAGGTTGGGTGAGGTCACGACGTGTGTAGGATTCGATGTTTTTTTATCGAGGATTCATCTCTCGCCTTGATGCTGGGATATCCTATGCTACTGAGGAGATAATAGTATGAAAAATCTCTTATCAGAGTACTAGATGTGCTTTAGGAAAATGGTTTTACCTAGTAGCACATGTGATGTTCATCATTTGATCTCCAAGATGTATGCGTGGCTCTTGAATCTATGGCGATTTACCAATGTTCTTTGATTCGATCGGGATATTTGAGTGGAGGACCGTATTGTACGCTAACGATGACCAATTATTTCTTGCATGCGCTATCAGTGATACCTAAGGGATCATGGGGCGACGTTGCTAGACGTTTTACCATGGTGCGATGAGTAAGTCCGAAAATGTGTTTTCGGAGTCAAAAAGTAATTGTGAGCCCAAGGCTAGTTGTATCCAATAATCATTTAGTGTCACAAAAGAACTGGTTTATCTATTCCCGTACGGATATGGTACTCAATGTTTTGAGTATAATAGAAGGAAGGTTAGGAATATGACTTCAAAAATTAGCTACTGGAGTAGGACTTTCATATTTTGCTAATAGGACTGGATCTGCTATCTTTGGATTAGGTGGTCTGAAAAATTGTTTCACATTGTAATATACAGTTATAGAAACTGTGCAGATTGGTCCGATCTGATCGTCGACCGAAATTATGATGACACCACTATGATGGACTTGAAACCAATATGCGATGGGCTTGAGCTTGGCCTGGGCCCATTATCATGGTTTAAGCATATGAAATATCTATAAAGTGTCCATGGGGTGTCATTGCAAATTTACCAAGTTATGTTGACAACTCTCCTGTTTCCTCCCTCCACTCTCAACCTCCTCCAACAATCGTCGTTGTCGCTGTCACCGCCGGAATTCATTTCGGCTGTCTCAGCTTGGAGATTTCATTCATCAAATTCATTACGGTCGTGGATGTGAGGACTAGAAATCTGTTAAGTAAGATTTAATGGCTAATCAGCTTTTGGATTAAGCTTTGTCACGGAAATTGTGATTTCTGGGTGCTCAGATTTAGACATAGAGTGATCAACTGTGAGAAGTTGGTTATCGAGTGAGATCTGTGTCTTTGGAGGTCAGTAGTTGCATTTTCCTATCGGGAAATGATTCCAGTGGTAATTTAGATTTTAGATTCATCGATGGAAATAGATAGGCCAGCAGCGTTCTTGAGTGGGATTTAGCGTCATTCAGATGTTGGTACTCAGTAGTGAATGCGTTGTCGTTTTGCAATTTCAGATGTCTCGCTAGTGAGTGAAATCTGTTCCATGGCGTGACCAGATGTCAACGCGGGTCAACGATACTGAGTAGCTAGCGAGCGGATTCCAGTGGTAATTTAGATTTTAGATTCATCGATGGAAATAGATAGGCCAGCAGCGTTCTTGAGTGGGATTTAGCGTCATTCAGATGTTGGTACTCAGTAGTGAATGCGTTGTCGTTTTGCAATTTCAGATGTCTCGCTAGTGAGTGAAATCTGTTCCATGGCGTGACCAGATGTCAACGCGGGTCAACGATACTGAGTAGCTAGCGAGCGCTGATGCGAGAGTAGCGGGAGACATCTGTTACGTTAGTGCGCGGGTACGAGAAGATGCCACGTGTTGGTCAACACGTCCGAGTTGATCGCTGGTTGTTAGCGCTATTCAGATGTCGCTAGAGAGAGAGAGATATCTGTTCAGATGTTTCTAGCGAGAGATCTATTCAGATGTTGCTTGCAAGAGATCTGTTTCAACGATAGAAGCTATGCTACGTCGTTTTGATTAGTAGGTGCGACGTCTTTTGCTGTATGAGTTAGAAGAGTGTTTAGATGTCTGAATTGTATCAGCATGGACAGCTGAGGGAGAAAGCTGGATTCAGTTTTGAGAGGACTTTTGCCTGAGTATAAGTAGCGATCTGAATTGCTTAGAACAGTAGTGATTCGAGGATTTATATACCAAGTGCTGCTCAACAGTTAGCGTATTTTGAACCCGACATTTCCTCATCGTTTTCCCCAGTGAATCCCTCGATAGATACTGTTCACCCGAACACTTCTCCGGTAGATTGCCGTTGATTTTCGCCGTTGTTTGGAGCGAGACTGGTGGCGTTGAGCTCGTCTTGAGTAGCTATTTCGATTGATACCAGTTAGGAAGTCTGATTCGACGTTGGAGAGGGAGAGCGCGCGACAATTGAGTAGAGTTTTCTCCTGTACATGTGAGCTTCTGGATTTGAGCTCCAGGGAAGTCCCTGCTGTGTTGGGCGTGACCAGCGAGGTAGCAGGTTGAGCAGGCTGAGGTTGTTGTGCCCTGGTGGGGTCTGTTGAGGTAGAACTTGAGAATTGAAGGTACGAGTTGAGTTTTTGTTAACAGCTTAGACATAGCGTGCTAGTATTGGAGGCATGAAATCTGTGCTATGTGATTTCTGTGTTTATGTGAACAGCTTGAATGAATTGATATGTTCTGTTTACGTATTATATGCATGTTGAAATCAGATGTGAATTTCTTGGCATTTATGCATACATATTGAGTCATTGATCGATTGAGAACCTGAGATGGAGCCACGTTGTGACCGACAGACAGATGTGTCGTGCCTGAAAGGTACAACGCTATCATCGGAGTGGTGACCGACTGATTGGTTGTGTCTGAAAAGCACCGAGCTGTGATGGCTGACGGGCCTTTGGACCAGACTTGCTGACGTAAGCAGACTTCTCCGCTGTATTGGCGCTGTGCGTTGTTGTTAACGTGTATCCAGATCTCAGCGCTTTTTGGATCAGATTTCTCCGTGGTGTGGTGCGATGTCGTTTTGAGGAGTTAGTGACGTAAGCGTGTCTGCTGGTTTTGATCAGTAGGAGTCAACGATAGTCAACGTAGCTTGCGACTGGTTGTGTTTCGTATCTTGCGACTGGTTGTGCACTATAGCTTGCAACTGGTATTTGGTGAGATGCTGCGACTGGATATGATGACTTCAGTGGAGCAACGTCGTTTGGATTATTTGAAAACGCTGCGTTTCGATGCTGGGACTGGTACCAGCTGAGAGAAGTGTTTTGTGTTGTGTGAGAAATCAGCCGTTGGTTACTTGCGTCTGCTGGTTGTAGTATTCCTGTTGGTTTGGGAGATTGATGGTGTCGACTGGTTTTGTCGGTGGACAATTATTGAATCGATTTCCAGCAGTTGCAAGTTGTATATAAGGAATACATGGTCTTCGAATTGAGAAATCAAATCCCATACTTATAATATTTTCCCAACCTTCGTGCTCTGTTTCTCAACCCTTGTCACTATTTACTGTGAGCTTCTCCGGTAGATCCCCGTTGATTCCGGCCACCGTTTTTCACGTTTGAGGTAGCGTTGGACTCCTCTTGGAAAGCTCTTTCACCTCGTCCCCATTTCAGAGGTTGTCTTTGGCTGGAGCGAAAGTACGAAGTTGCTATTTGTATTCGAGCTTTTCGAAGTTCAGGTAGCTTTCGATCTAGCTTAAGATCTTGTTCTAGAACTTGTTTTAAGCTTCCTGTAGGTTGATTGGGTAGGAGTGAAGGCTAGTTTGTGCCTCTGAATTTCCAGCCGTGAGCTCTTGAGAAATTGGCCGTGAGTTTGGCTGTTTTCCCTGAAATCTGTGTATTGTGTTTTGGGCAGATTTGTGCAGGCAGGGAGTTGCTTGTTCTTTGAGGAAATTAAGGTACGGGTTGAGCTTGTAAATTCCAGCAAGGTGACGGCTTGGATGAATTGTGAGATGGCTTTGCGTGTTATGTGATTATTTGCCTGTTGAGGCTGCCGTTCTATGAGATGGCCGGGTGTTATGTGTTGTGTACATGTTGTTGGTATTGTTGTCGTGCATATGTTGATATGCTTGTTATTGTCCAGTCATGTGCATACACGTATTTGCATCTCATTTCCGTTTCATTGCCATCGTTGCGTCGTTCTTGTTCTGTTTCTTTTATTGCTGATTTATAGTTGCTCTCCGTACTGGGGTTTGACCCCATGTCCCTCCGGGGCTTGGTTTTTTTCTTGTTGTGTTGTTTTCAGGAAACCCAGGTTCTACAGCTGGTCGTGGGTTTAACCCAGCTGGTGGTGCCCCAGGAGGTGGCTAGAGTGTCCCAGTAGCGTATAGCATATATATATATATGTATCGGTTAGCCAGGGAGATGCCCTGTGCTTTGTTGTTGTACCCGTAGGGGAATCTGATACATGTTGGAATTATGTATGCTTTATTGTTGGCTGTTTTATGAACTGGGAAACTTATTTTAAGTATTGTTGTATTTTAAATTATATGTTTAAAACCGTCGGGCCTAAAAGCAAAAAATTTTACCCACTTTTTGTTAGCTTCCGCATGTGTTTATCTGTTGTGAGCACGAGGCCTGACACGTGACGTATCCATTGCTGCTGGTAGTAATTGCGTTGTATTGGTTGCTGCTGATCAGCAGGCGCGCTTTTGCAAGAGCGTTGAGAAGCGGCGTCGTTTGATTAAGTGAAACCGCTGCGTTTTGGAGCGTTGTGTTTGGAGATCAGCAGTTGGCAGCTTTGCTTACGTATATGAAATGACGTCGTTTGATTTAGTAGATGCGTCGTCGTTTTGAGTGTTTTCTCGCGACCAGCAGATAGATTGCTTGTAGAGAGAGCTGTTATCAGCTCTTGGTTGTTTTGCTTGCGCGAGAGCTGTTGTCTGCTGGTGGTTGCTGCGGCGTCGTTTTGATAATTTGGAGCGGTGTCGTTTTGAATTGTTTTGTGCGATTGCTTTTGTTGGTTATTGCTGCTGAATTTTTAACACAAACATGAATTACAACGGTTACCTTCTTCTGAAGAACTCAAAATATCTTACGAAATTTCTGGAAATGATCGAATAAGCTACTTGTAAGCTACTTCGATGAATGAATCATTGGAAAACTCAAGAATTTGCCAGACGAACATCATTAAACCATTTTCTAAAACATCTTTGAATCAAAATTACAGTAAACGTAACTTTTGCAAAAACAGAGCATGAACTTCTGGTTTTTCTTGAAGAACAGCCGAAGCCATCTTCCTCTTCTTTAAAACATACATAAACATATAAAACAGAATTGAATATATGCTTTCCATTGAGTGAGCAAGAAACAGAGTTTACTTGCCTGAATTCTTTAACACAACAACAGCAGCAAATCAAGCAAACTTATACGCACCGCCTGTTTCTTTTAAAAACTTTGAAAGGATTTTGTTCGGCTTCTTCCAAGAGAGCACCGCTTCTAAATGATTTAATATGAAGATAATGATGCATGAAGCAGCTTAACATCCTATTTATATTCTTTAAAATGTCTAATGAAGGAAGACATGTTTAATCACTATGCCAAAATCCACTAACAGCGTACTCCGTTTTAAAATAAAAGATGTATAATGAACCCGAACGTTTTTAATTAAAACAAAAGATTCAATTGGCTTGTAGAAATTGACTAGACATCTGCTATAATTGCATTCTTAACATCTGAATATCAACCCATAATAAAATGAAAGCTGAACATTGCGTAAGACATGAAATCTGGAAATTTAGCTTTTAAAGAAAGAAAGCTAAATAACATACACATGAAGTCTGAAACTTGATCTATTCATGGATCGAAATAAAATAGCATTGTAATCCCTCAAATCTCATAAATTACTAATTGTAGACTATAAAAAGAACTGGTCGTTACACAATATACCCGTGGCCACGAACTGATTATTGTTCCTTTGATCAGACTTGTTGTTGAGATGTTGTTAAGATCCTTTGGCTCCCTGCTTTCGGTTGTAGCCTCGATCCATTTCATAGCATTTGCATATTTATCTGTGTTTTCCTTATGCTATTTATTGCTGCTCTCCGTATTGGGGTTTGACCCCGAGGTCCCTCTGGTGCTGGTGTATGTTGCCGGTTCATTGTTTCCAGCTTTCCCAGGTTTCTCTGCTGGTCGTGGCTTTGACTCAGCTGGTGGTGCCCAGGAGGTGGATAGAGTGTCCCAGTTAGCGTATAGCATATATGTACTAGTACTGTTAGTCGGGGAATGCCCTGTGCTTGTGGGATTGTGTTATCCGTTGTAGTACTGGTATTTGTGTTTGTATAAATGTTGTACTATTGTACCTAGTGTTTGTTAAATACTGGGATTACTTTGAGTATTGTGTATTTTAAATTATATGTTTTAAACCGTCAGGCCTAAAGCGAAAATTTTAAGCCACTTTTTGAATGCTTCCGCTATTGTTTGCGTGGTTTATCTCTGAGTTGTGCATGAGGCCTGAATTTTTGGTATCAGAGATTAAGCTGGGATAAGCTCTATTTCTGTTGATCACACTTGAGTCTAGGCACAGTGTTGTGTGTTGCATGTGCTTGACTATGTGATCTATATGCTGCAATTACTTGTGCTGTATTTGTTCTGTTGTGATCTTACCCTCTTAGTGTTTCTTAGATGCCGCCTAGACGTAGGGGTAGAGGTAGAGGGCAGATTCCGGAAGAGTCTGAAGGTCAGACAGAAGGTGATCAGCGTAGTTTTCCCCGTCATGGTCGAGATAGGCACGCCGAGGATGAGGTTAATGAGTTGGCTGCTCGTGTGAATGACATGGAGCTTGTCATGGCGAGGTTTCAGCGTATGAATCCTCAGGTTTTCAATGGGGATGAGTCTAGTGCCGATGCAGATTCATGGCTGCAGCATGTCACTGGTTTGTTTAATCGTGTGCAGTATGATGATGATCTCAAGTTGAGTCTGGCTACTTTTCAGTTGAGGAAAGGTGCGGAGCGTTGGTGGAGAGGCGCTTCGAGGACTTTGGAGGAGACTGGAGTAGGGATTACGTGGGACAGTTTTTGCGTTTCTTTCTGTCAGGAGTATGTCCCGGTGTCCTACGTTAACACTCGTGATCGTGAGTTCGATAACTTGGAGCAGGGCAGTATGTCTGCTAGAGAGTATGCCCGTAGGTTTTCTTCCATTCTTGCATACGTGCCGCATGTTTCTGGCCGGGAGAGAGCGAAGAGAACTAGATTTATTGAGGGGTTGAACGTGGAGTTATATTCCTTGGTTTTGGCTAGCTCGCCGAAGAGCTATGCAGAGACGGTGGACAGTACGATCGATATCGAGGAAGGTTTGAGGAACCGTCGGTCTCATGGTAGGCCGCAGGTGGCGCAGAGTAGTCGTCCAGTGGTTCAGGGAGCGCAACCTTCCCAGTCTGTGCAGTAGTCTCACCCACCCCAACAGCAGCAACAGGTAGCCCAACAGTTTGGTCATCAGAGGTTTAGGCCTCGTGGTAAGCAGTTTAAGAAGAAGTCTGGTTCGAGTTCTTCTGGTTCTGGTAGCTCCAGCAGCGGTGGTACCAAGGTGGAGTATTGTGGCCAGTGTGGTGGGAAGCACCCTACAGCGCAGTGTGTAGGTGTGCAGGGTTCTTGTAATGTCTGTGGTCAGTACGGACACTTTGCCAGAGTGTGTCCTTTGTCGGGATCGCAGCATACCGCAGTTCCACCGCAGGGTCGAGGTGGATCGTCTAGAGGTCATTCTGCTTTTCCTGTTCAGCAGCAGAGGTTGGGGGAGCCTCAGTTTAGGCCGTTTCAGCAGCCTGGTGCTTCGCGGTTTGGACAGTTTTCCCACCCTCAGTTTTCTGGACCTCAGTTTGCCCAAGTTAACGCCATAACCATGGAGCAAGCTGAAGGCACACCGGGAGGCGGGATAATCCAAGGTAATTGCTTTGTTTTTTATTTTCCTGCGTGTGTGTTGTTTGATACAGGAGCGTCGCATTCTTTTATTTCTGATGCATTTGTGGTTGAGAATGGTTTGCATACCACTCCTCTGTGTGATATTGTATCTGTTGCGACTCCTGCCGGTGCGAGCCTGTTCTCCCGGGATATTTTGTTGAATGGTGTTCTTAGGTTTTGCGAGAGTGTGTTGTTAGCCAACCTGATCAAGCTAGTGATGTGGGATTTCTACTGTATAGTGGGTGGACGTGTTGTCTAGCTATAGGGCCACTGTGGATTGTTTCCATGGCGTTGTGCGATTTAGGCTCCAGTCTGGCGAGAAATGAAATTTCTACGGCCAAGATTCCCAGTTGAAGATTCCTTTAGTCTCTGCGATGGAGATGTTTAGCCCGTTGTCGCTTGAGAGCGCTGGTTTCTTGATCTATGCCTTAGATGCGTCTTATTCTTCGAGCGTAGAGCTTAGTAGAGTCCCTGTGGTTCGACATTTTCCGGATGTGTTTCCTGAGGAGATTCCTGGTTTTCCTCCTAGGCGGGAGATAGACTTCAGCATTGAGTTGGTTCCTGGTACAACTCCGATTTCACGTGCTCCGTATCGTTTAGCGCCTGCTGAGTTGAGGGAGCTTAAAGAGCAGCTTAGTGATTTGTTGGAGAAGGGATTCATTAGGCCTAGCATGTCCCCGTGGGGAGCGCCTATCTTGTTTGTCAAGAAGAAGGACGGGTCGATGAGGATGTGCATCGACGTTAGGCAGTTGAACAAAGCGACAGTGAAGAATAAGTACCCTTTGCCTAGGATCGATGATCTTTTGGACCAGTTGCAAGGTTCGGCCGTATTTTCTGTTGGCACACAATGGCGGATCCGGATCCCGCTTCCCGGGGGCGCAGCGGAAATCAAAAATTGCCCCGAGAAATGTTCAATACATTCAAATACAATTCTATACACATTCATAGGGTGTTCATAGAATCTTTACCTTGCTGGCGTCTAGGCTCCTGGCTCCAACCAGAATTCGCAGGGAAATCTGGCTCTTGAATTGTAGGCGACGGTAGATCCTCCTAATCAGGTCAACGACCGGAATCAAGACACCTTCGTCAGCCTGCACTAGAAGGACTGAAGAATCCAGCACGGACGGAAACTCCTCGTCGTGGTGATCGAAACAAGTCCGATCACGTAGATGGCGGCACAGGGCGGCGGCACGGGGCGGCGCAAGGCGGCGTGAGGTTGAGGGAGAGGAGGGGCGGCCGAGTGTGAAGTATGGAGGCTAGGGTTGTGAGTTAATTGTAATGATTGTAGCCCAAGACCAACTTAAGTAATTAAATATGGTACATGGGCTTGAACCGGCCCATTGGACCTGGGGCGGGCCCAGTGCAATATATGAACATTCGGTTCATTTAAATCACTACGGTTTCATCATAACTCCGATCGACGATCAGATCGGACCGATCGAATCAGTTTCCAAAACTGAACATTATGATGCGAAAAACAATTTTTCAGGTTACCTAGTCCAAAATGACAGTTTTGCCCCTCAACAGTGGGAAATCGCATTTTGACCACTGTTGACTTTTAGGAAGTTGCACTCCCTAAAATCCCCTTCCTGTGCTCAACACATTGAGCTCAATTTCCGTGCGGGAATCATGAATCCAGTACTTGTGTGACCCTCAATGGTTCAGAGATACAGCTAGCCGTGGGCCCACAACCATTACGGCTCCGAAATCATAATTTCGGACTTGCCCATCGGATCATGGTAAAGCGCCTAGCAACATCGCCCCATGATCCCCTAAGTATCACTGATAGTTCCTGCAAGAACCAGTTGGTCATGGTTAGCGTACAGTACGGTCCTTTCAACACATATATCTCGATTAGATCAACGACCATTGGTAAATCGAGAGTCGCTAAAGATCCGATAACTATGCATACATATTGGAGATCGAATAGTGACATCACCAGTGTAACTAGGTAAACCCATTTACCTAAAACACATCCAGTACTCTAGCCAGAGATTTATACACTATTATCCCCTCAGATAGCATAGGATATCCACGCATGAGAGCGAGCGGTGAATCCTCGACAACGAAGCATCGACTCCTACATGCATCGGGACCTCACCCAATCCCGCCGCCTAATGACCCCAAATGAGTCGGCAAATGGGTCAAAGTGAGGCGCCTATCATGTAGAGCCTCAATGGAATTTCGAGTAGTGAGGACTAATCAGTACAACCAAGACCTCGGACTTATCCACTCGACAAATGGTAACCACTTGGAAAGTCCGAACGAGGGTAGTTCGATAGATCACCAGGTCACTATCCATCTGCATGCTCATAACATCACAATGTTCCCTACCAATGAAACATGGTACTTCACATCGCAGATGCTAGTCTCAGACTCGGGCGGCCTTATCCTCATTTTGACGGCCCAATCGACTAGGAACATATTCAGAATGCACAGTGACTATTAGATGTGTTTCATGATAGCCATCATATCCACTATCACATCTAACATACACTATGGTGCATTCTAGGTCTTTATCCAACACAATTGTAAACATTATATAACATAATGAAAATAAATAATGCCATAAATAAATGCGTATTTCATAAATAAATATTGTCATATACAAGAGTCTATAAAACTCACACGCCACAAGTTGGATAGTTGGGCATCTACTCTAACAATCTCCCACTTGGCCTATAGCCAACTACTCATCAAACGCAGTCCCATTGTTTCACGATGTTTTTCAAACAACGGTCCTGGCAAGGGCTTCGTAAGTGGATCAGCAATGTTGTCCGCAGAGGCGACTCTCTCAACTGCTATGTAACCTCCAGCCACAATATTCCGGATTATGTGGTATTTTCTCAGTATATGTTTGGATCTTTGGTGAGACCTAAGCTCCTTTGTTTGCGCAACGGCACCCGTGTTGTTGCAGTACACCGGGACTGGACCAACTCCATCAGGAATGACGCCCAAATCTTGGACGAAATTCCTCATCCAAACCGCCTCCTTAGCAGCAGCTGATGCTGCGATGTACTCAGCCTCAGTGGTTGAATCCGCGATGGTGTCTTGCTTGGAACTCTTCCAAGAGACAGCACCACCATTGAGCATGAATACAAATCCAGAGGTAGGTGTCATACTCTCTATCTCCTCATCAGTATTCGGACACATAGACTTAGATAGAGTGACCCCGTGGCTCATAGGTAGGTGTCCTCTCTTGGACTCTTCCATAGAGAACCGCTTAAGTATGGTATCGATGTAGGTGGCTTGGGTGAGTCCGAGCATCCGTTTCGATCTATCCCGATAGATCTGTATTCCAAGAATATAGGATGCTTCACCCATGTCCTTCATCGAGAATCTACTAGACAACCATACTTTAGTTGACTGCAGCATTCCTACATCATTCCCAATGAGTAGAATGTCATCAACGTAAAGTACAAGGAATGTCACAGTGCTTTTAACTACCTTCTTATATACACATGGCTACTCGGGATTCTTGATGAAACCAAATTCCTTAATTGTTTCATCGAATCTCAGGTTCCAACTCCTTGATGCTTGTTTGAGACCGTAGATCGATCTCTGAAGTTTGCATACCTTATGCTCACTTCCTACATATGTGAAACCCTCAGGCTGCGTCATATAGATCTCTTCCTTAATGTTTCCATTAACGAACGCAGTTTTCACATCCATTTGCCATATCTCATAGTCGTACCATGCGGCTATGGCTAGTAAGATTCTAATCGACTTGAACATTGCGACTGGTGAAAAGGTCTCATCATAGTCAACACCTTGCCTTTGAGTGTAACCTTTCGCGACCAGTCACGCCTTGTAGGTCAATACCTTACCGTCAGGTCCAAGTTTCCTCTTGTATATCCATTTGCACCCAATAGGAACAATTCCTTCGGGAGGATTAACAAGAGTCCAAACTTGGTTCGCATGCATTGAGTCAAACTCAGACTGCATCGCTTCAAGCCACAAATTAGAATCAGCATTGGAAATTACCTCCTTGAAAGTCCTTGGATCACATCCAACAACTTGATCACCCTGATCATCTTCAAGAAGGAAACCATATCTTTCAGGAGCCCTAGGAACCCTTTCGGATCTCCTAGGTGCGACCATTTCTGGTACTGGCTCTGTAGGTGTGGGAGATTCACTTGGTACTTCAATTGGTTCTCGAACCTCTTCGAGTTCTACTATCTTGCCTTTTCTATCAAGTAGAAACTCCCTTTCCATAAAGGTGGCATTCCTAGAAACAAACACTTTTGTTTCGTTTGGATAGTAGAAGTAGTATCCAATGGAATTCTTTGGATACCCAACGAAGTAACATAAGATGGATCTCTTATCCAGCTTATCTCCCACTGTCTGCTTCACGTAAGCAGTACATCCCCAAATCCTCATGTATGAGTATTTGGGTGGTTTTCCCATCCATATCTCATATTGAGTCTTATCTACTGCCTTGGTGTGGACATTGTTCAACAACATTACCGCCGTTTCGAGCGCATAGCCCCAAAACGAGGTAGGAAGCTCAGTGAAGCTCATCATAGATCAAACCATGTCCATCAAGGTTCGATTACGATGCTCCGCTACACCATTGAGCTGTGGTGTGGCCGGATGGGTCCACTGTGCGAGAATCCCATTCTCTTTCAGATAGTCTTGAAACTCAGCACTCAAGTATTCACCACCTCGATCGGATCGAAGTGCTTTAATACTTTTCCCTAACTGATTTTATACTTCAGCCTTGAATTCCTTGAACCTTTCAAAAGATTCAGACTTGTGATTCATTAAGTACAAGTACCCATACCTAGAGTGATCGTCGGTAAAGGTGATGAAGTATGTGTGACCGTATTTAGTACCAATACTAAGCGGACCACACACATCAGTATGGATCAAATTCAATAGGCCTTGAGCACGTTCAGGCTTGCCCTTGAAGGGTTGTTTAGTCATCTTTCCCTTGAGACAAGATTCACAAGTCGGTAGGGAGTTAATGTCTGACAGATCAAACATGTCACTCATAAGTAACTTGTTCATCCCACTTAGAGAAATATGACCTAGCCTATGCCAAAGTTGTGCTGGGTTTAAGCTATCGTATTTCCTTTTAATTGTTGTTGTATGTGTTTCCACATCACGAGTTGGAACTGGTTTTAATTTTAAGGTGTATAGATCGTTTTCGCGTTCCCCAATACCAATCAAACATTCATTCTTGTATATATTGCAAATCGAATTAGAAATAAATAAACATCTCCTATAGCTACTGCAGCAACTCTTGCTCCATTGCCAAGCCTCAAGTGGGTCTCACCCTCTCTAAGACGTCGGCTTCTTGTCATCACCTGCAAATCATTGCAGATATGAGATACAAATCCGGTATCAAGTACCCAATAAGTCGATTAAGAGACATATTTATTTCGTTATAGAACATACCTTTCGCAGTTCGCAACTGCTCGAGGTACTCCTTGCAGTTCCTCCTCCAATGCCCAGGCTTGTGGCAGTGGTGGCAAATATCCTCGGTCTTGTTTGGCTTGGAAGCCTTTGCCTTCGGCTTCTTGGTGGGCTTTTTCTCCTTCACAGGGGCAGAACGCTTCTTACCCTTGCATCTGGGCCCCTTCTTCGCAGAGGAAGAAGAGCCCATAAGGAGGATGGGCTTGTCATTCTTTATGGTTCCCTCAAACACGACCGGCATGTTAACCACCTCTTCAAGGGTTGCTGCCAGCTTGTTCATGTTGAAGTTGACCACAAAAGGGTCGAATGCAGCGGGTAGTGAGAGGAGAAGCACATCCACAGACAGCTCGTGTGGAAGTGTGATATCAAGGTTCGCCAGCTTTTCAACGAGCCCAATAATACGAACCCCATGCTCGCGGACCGAAGTCCCATCGCGCATGCGGCTCGTCATAAGCTCCTTGACAGCGGTGAACCTCTCATGTCGAGAGTTCTCCCCATACAGTTCCTTGAGATGAAAAAGTATGTCAGCAGCATACTTTGTCTTCTCAAAGCGCCGTTGCATTTCGTTGGACATCGATGCCATCACATAGCATCGAGTCTTAAGCTCATCGTCCCACCATTGTTTAAGCGTAATCAGCTCCTCAGGGCTGATATCGGCAGGGGATTCCTTCGGAGGGCTCTTCTCTATCGTATAGAGAAGTTTCTCCGAAGCCAACACAATGTTGAGGTTTCGAAGCCAGTCTTGGTAGTTCAGACCGGTGAACTTGTTGCTATCCAGTATAGCAGCGAGTGGGTTTTTGATCGAAGATATTATAAAGCAGTTTATACTGAAAAGAAAAACGGACATGCATTACTAACTATATATGAAAAACGCTAAGACATAAAATAAGGTCATTTAGTTTTATGAATTACCCTCCCACTATTTTATCGATTTCACCACCCTCTAATGAAATCGGGAAAGAAAGTTTCCTTAGTGGGTACACAGAGTCCAATCGAGCGATCATGGTCCCGAATAATATCAGCCAACCATGACCCCCAAAAGGTAGAATCCAATTGCAGCCGGTGCAACCTCCATGTATTTACCTCACGTCCAGTAAGGGCCCAATAATATGACGCCGATTACTATCACGTGTCAAGATGACCCATCAATGTTGAGTCGTGAAGGACGGTCCCCTTAACGTCCCCAATAATATGAGCCAACATTAAAGGGAGTTCCAACCGACTCACAACGAGTGTCAATGACGTGTACAGCTTTTCGGCATACATAACCCCCTCAATAATATGAGCCGGGCCATGTATGCGGGTAGCATCGGCGTACACCCATCGTTGATGGAAGGTAGAGATAATTTAAACAGATTTAAATTCCCTTAGTTTATCGAATAAACTTTTAATCTTGATATTAGTTTTAAATCGTATTTAAAACGAGTGATTTTATTTTTGAAAATTTGGTCTCATGCAATTTTAAATCACAATTTAAAACATGCGGATTCAACTATATCAAATATATAAATAAACTTTGAGATGATCGATTGCGAGAGCTATGCGGTCCGTGGTTGTCAATCACGGACCTGGGTCCAGTCCTAGGTGAAATGCAATATGCAATGCAATCCTATTACAATTGCTTCCGGTTTTACAGATCTTCGATCTTCAATATCTTTGATCGTCATCTCCACCGTCTTCAATTGTCCTCCCAATAAATCTAGTAATTTAAAGTTAAATTGCCATGACACATATGGGATACAGATTTGTAGGGGTGCTAACGGGCCACAAACAGACCCACTTTAAATGATATCAACAATATAGATACAACCGAAATCGTAAAACCTATAGCATACACCAATTTCAAAATCGACCAAAATTTGCCCAATATCGAATATTGGCCCAAAAAAACTTCATGGGCTGCCCGGGACAGGCCCGAACAATACCTAGAAGAAAATTAGCCGTCGCAACACTGTCGGGAAGTTCGCCGGACGGCGGCGGCCGGCGCCAACATTGCGTGTGGCGCATGGCCGCACGCCGCCGCGTCAAGCGCGACACCTTCTAGCAAGTTGCGCCCGAGAGTGGCGCATCCAGCAGCACCACCGTGCAACTATTTGCGCAAGGCAGGCTGCCTCCAGTCGGCCATCGCGCGACTTGAGGGTGGCCATCGCGCGATCACGCGCGGCGGCGCCGCGGCCAGTTTCAAAAAAAATTTTTTTTTTTATTTCAAAATCGAGATCTATGCAATTATGGCACAATTATGTATTGAAGGATCCGAGCCTGGCTCTGATACCACTGTTGGCACACAATGGCGGATCCGGATCCCGCTTCCCGGGGGCGCAGCGGAAATCAAAAATTGCCCCGAGAAACGTTCAATACATTCAAATACAATTCTATAAACATTCATAGGGTGTTCATAGAATCATTATGTAATGCCCAGATATTTTAGAGGCCACAAACTAGAAAGATATGAGATTGAGGGATTACAATGCTATTTTATTAAACTCTGTTTCTATCGTGTTTCAGAATTCAGAAATATATTGTTTAGCTTTTTATCATTTAAGAGCTAAATTCCAGATATCAGGAATGCAATAACAGTAGATGTCTAGTGGTTC
This sequence comes from Dorcoceras hygrometricum, assembly GCA_001598015.1. Taxonomy (NCBI): domain Eukaryota; kingdom Viridiplantae; phylum Streptophyta; class Magnoliopsida; order Lamiales; family Gesneriaceae; genus Dorcoceras; species Dorcoceras hygrometricum. Next base: position 137,430 of record KQ996461.1, read on the forward strand.
CAGCAAGCCAATCGAATCCTTTGTTTTAACTAAAATCGTTTGGTTTCCAGATGCATCATTTGGTTTAAAACAGAGCACGCTTCTTTCAGAATTTGGCATATTGATATAACGTATTTCCTTTCCTTAGTCATTGTAAATCATATAAATAGGATCTTAAGCTGCTTCATGCATCATTACCTTTAAAAAAAATTAGTTAAAGCGGTGCTCTCTCTAAGAAACCGAGCAAAAAGTTTTTAAAGCTTTTCGAAGGAGACGATCGGAGTGTTGGAAGTTGGCTGGATCTCTACTGCGATTGTGTTCAACAATTCAGGCAAGTAAACTCTGTTTCTTGCTCACTCAGTGAAAGCATATATTCAATTCTGTTTGCATGATTATATGAGATTTTAAAGAAAGGAATATGGCTTCGGCTGTTCTTCAGAAACCAGAAAGTTCATGCTCTGTTTTATGAAGGTTGCGTTTTACTGTATTTTGATTCAAGAACAGAAAATGGTTTGATGATGTTCTTTTAGTTAGTTCTTGAGTTTTCTCTCTGTTTCTTGCTCACTCAGTGAAAGCATATATTCAATTCTGTTTGCATGATTATATGAGATTTTAAAGAAAGGAAAATGGCTTCGGCTGTTCTTCAAAAACCAAAAAGTTTATGCTCTGTTTTATGAAGGTTGCGTTTTACTGTATTTTGATTCAAGAACAGAAAATGGTTTGATGATGTTCTTTTAGTTAGTTCTTGAGTTTTCTCAGAAATTCCATCGAAGTAGCTTACAAGTAGCTTATTCGATCATTTCCAGAAATTTCTTTAGATATGATAGTTTGCAGATATTAGTATTCAGCATATGCATATTCAGCAGATGCATTTCTTTTTGCTAAAACCAGCAGGTGTATTGTATTTTTAACACCAGCAGGTGCATTC
>KQ996461.1:150329-170265 GCA_001598015.1 Dorcoceras hygrometricum
AGCCTCAATGGCGTTTCGAGTAGTGAGGACTAATCAGTACAACAAAGACCTCGGACTTATCCACTCGACAAATGGTAACCACTTGAAAAGTCAGAACGAGGGTAGTTCGATAGATCACCATGTCACTATCCATCTGCATGCTCAGAACATCACAATGTTCCCTACCAATGAAACATGGTACTTCACATCGCAATGCTAGTCTCAGACTCGGGCGGCCTTATCCTCATTTTGACGGCCCAATCGACTAGGAACGTATTCAGAATGCACAGTGACTATTAGATGTTTTTCATGATAGCCATCATATACACTATCACATCTAACATACACTATGGTGCATTCTAGGTCTTTATCCAACACAATTGTAAACATTATATAACATAATGAAAATAGAGAATGCCATAAATAAATGCGTATTTCATAAATAAAGATTGTCATATACAAGAGTCTATAAAACCCACACGCCACAAGTTGGCTAGTTGGGCATCTACTCTAACATTTTCGAAGATCGATCTGCGTTCTGGGTATCATCAGTTGCGCATCCGTGAGCAGGATGTTGAGAAGACTGCGTTTCGTACGAGGTATGGGCATTATGAGTTTCTAGTTATTCCTTTTTGTTTGACGAATGCTCTCGTAGTTTTCATGGACTAGATGAATAGAGTATTTAGAGAGTTCATCGATCAGTTTGTGATTGTGTTTATCGATGAAATTTTGGTGTACTCTAAGACTCCGATGCAGCATAAAGAGCATTTGATGCTGGGTTCTTCAGAGCTTCGAGACTCGCAGCGTATGCCAAGTTTTCCAAGTGCGAGTTTTGGTTGGACCGAGTTGTGTTTCTGGGTCATGTGATCTCTGTTGATGGTATTTCTGTGGATCCCAGTAAGGCTGAGGATGTTCTTAACTGGGAGCGTCCCAAGAGTGTTGCTGAGATTCGTAGTTTCTTGGGTCTGGCTGGCTATTATCGTCGTTTTATCTAAGGATTCTCTAGTATAGCTAAGACAATGACGCAATTGACTCAGAAAGACAAGAGGTTTGTTTGGACTGAGCAATGAGAGAATAGTTTTCTGTTGCTCAAAGAGAACCTATCTTCTGCGCCTGTGCTAGCTCTGTCGTGTGGTTCAGGTGGTTTTGTTGTTTGTGCAGATGCTTCTTTGAATGGATTGGGTTGTGTGTTGATGCAGAATGGTCGAGTCATTGCTTATGCCTCTCGACAGTTGAAGCCACATGATACTCGTTACCCAGTTCATGATTTGGAATTAGCAGCAGTGGTTTTTGCTTTGAAGATTTGGCGCCACTACCTGTATGATGAGCAATTTCTGGTGTACTCCGACCACAAGAGTCTTCAATATCTGTTTTCTCAGTCAAATTTGAACATGAGACAGCGTAGATGGATGGAGCTGCTAAAGGATTTTGATTGTGAGATCAAATATCAGCCTGGGAAGATGAATGTACAGCTGATGCATTGAGCAGAAAGGCTCAAGTGGCGATGCTGGCTTCGATGCAGATTTCGAAGGTCCATAAACATCTTAGCACTACTGGTTGGAGGTTTTACCCAGCTGAGGATTATGTTGTGGTGTCTTCTTTTCAAGTTGAGCCACATCTTGTTTCTAGCATTAGAGCAGCTCAGAGGACTGATCCATCCATCCATGAGTTAAAGCTGAAGGTGAGAGTTGGTCAGCTTGAGGAGTATTCTGTTTCTTATGATGGTTGTTTGAGGTTTCGTGGCAGGCTTGTTGTGCCAAATCTGATTTATTTGAGAGAAGAGATCTTGCGATAAGCGCACTGCAGTAGGTATAGTGTCCATCCTGGTGCAAGGAAGATATATCATGCCTTGAAGCAGCATTACTGGTGGGCAGGTTTGAAGGTTGATGTTGCTGATTTTGTAGCCCGATGTCTGAATTGTCAGCAATTCAAGGTAGATAGGATGAGACCAGGTGGTTTGTTGCATAGCTTAGAGGTGCCCCAATGGAATTGGGAGCACATAGCTATGGATTTTGTCACGCATTTGCCCCGTTCCAGCAGAGGTTGTGATGCTGTGTGGGTTGTGGTAGACAGATTGTCGAAGTCTGCACACTTCATTCCCTACAACATGAGCTATTCTTTGAAGAAGATGGCAAAGATGTACATAGATTTTGTGGTGCGTCTGCATGGTGTGCCAGTTTCGATTGTTTCAGATCGTGATCCTCGATTTACTTCCAGGTTTTGGAAGCGTTTGCAAACAGCTTTGGGATCTAGCTATGAGTACAGCGTATCACCCCCAAACAGATGGCCAATCGGAGAGAACTATCCAGATTTTAGAGGATATGTTGAGAGCTGTTGTGATGGACTTCAGTGGTAGCTGGCAAGAATCGTTGTCTTTGGTTGAGTTTTCCTACAATAACAGCTATCAGGTCACGATTGGCATGGCACCATTTGAAGCTTTGTATGGCAGAAAGTGCAAATCGCCAGTGTGTTGGGAAGAAGTGGGGGAGAAGCAGCTGTCTTCCCCAGAGTTTGTGCAGCAGATGAGAGATCAGGTGGATTTGATTCGCTAGAGAATGAAAGCTGCTCAGGATCGCCAAGCCAGTTATGCGAATAAGAGGTGTAGGCCTTTAGAGTTTGAGGTTGGTGATCTAGTTTTCCTTAAGGTTTCTCCTTTCCGCAGCGTTATGAGATTTGGTTTCAAGGGAAAGTTAGCTCCTCGTTATGTTGGTCCTTATGAGATCTTAGAGAGGATTGGTCCTTTGGCTTATCGGCTATTGTTGCCACCAGATTTGTCTTCCTTACATGATGTGTTTCATGTTTCAATGTTGAGGAAGTATGAGCCAGATCCCTCGCATGTGTTAAGAACTGAAGAGGTGGAGTTAGATCGGAGTTTGAGCTATGTTGAGTATCCCTTGCAGATCTTAGATAGAAAAGAGACACAGCTGAGGAATAAAACAATTCCCTTGGTGATGGTTCAGTCGAGCAAGCACGATAGAGAAGAAGCTACTTGGGAACTGAAAGAAAAGATGCAACGTGAGTGGCCGCATCTATTTGAGTAGATGTTGTTTTAGTTCCAGTAGTTGCTTGTATTTCTTTCCCCAGTTATCTTGAACTCTTGTTTTGGAGTTGATCGATTTCGAGGACGAAATCCTGTTTGAGTGGGGGAGAGATGTGAGACCCGAAAGCTGATAAGATTAATTGGGTTAATTAATCGGGTTTTGTTGAGATCAGATTTGCGTTGTTGAGCTTGGAGAAGCTATCGGGTTCTGTTTGTTCTTAGAACAGCTTTGGTTAGTTGATTTCTTTCGCGGAAGCTGTTCAGTAGTTAGCGCAGGTCATCGCTGAATGTTGGCGTTCAGCAGTGGTGACGTCAGCAGCTATCGCTGAGTGGTTGTTTCAGCAGTCGTAGCGAGATCAATAGTCGCTGAGCAGTAGTGAGTGCGCTAGCGTGTTCCAGCAGTGAGTAGTTCTACGTCGTCGTTTGGATTAGTTGGAACGACAGCTTTTTAGGGTTAGCGAAGAAGATCAGCTGTGAGTTGCGTTAGCGTCAGCTGGGTGAGAGATCTGTTGTAGCGTTGCTAACAGATGTTGGTTAGTATTCAGTATTGAGTAGCGGGTGACGTGTCCAGTTGCGACAGTAGTTCTCTGCGACGTTGTTTGAGTTAGTAGCGATCGCTGTTTTGGATTAGTGAGATCTGTTGCAAGATCTGTTTGTGAGCGGGAATATCAGTTGCGATAGCTTAAGTTGTCGATGGAGCTGTTTCCAGTTTCAGTCAGCAGTGAGATTTAATAGGGAGCTTGGCCTTGTTCTCTATTATTGTTCCCGACACTTATAATATTTCTCGATTGCCAAATCCTGTCGCGATACCCTAGCTACTGTTCACCGAACCTTATCTTCATCGATTGCCGGCGGTAGGCAACTCCGACGAGAGCGAGAGTGGTAGCATTGGACTCCTCTTGCTGAGACGCTTCGCTTGGATATCGTTTTAGAACGTTTTCTTGAAGCTGGTGAGGTGTGCGAAGACATCTCCCTTGTGTAGTCTGTTGGCATAAGCGTCGGATTTCGCTCCTAGATTTTTGGGGTAATTCAGTTCCTGCCTTTAAGCTTGTTAGAGCTTTCTGTGGTGTTTGATGAGGTAGGATAGCGCTGGTTGAGTTGTAGCTCCCGGCTGTTGCTTTTTTGTGCTTCGGTCTTTGAGAAGTTGTTGTGTTGCCGTTGATCAGGTGGTGGATCTGTGTAATTGTGGCAATCTTCTTGTTGTGTATCCTCTTTCGATTGCTACCCTTTGGAGGCGGTAGATTGGCCTTGGAGAGGATCGCGAAGTAGCAGTGTTGCTCGATTATCCTTGCCCAGTGGAACCCGAGAATTCCCCGAGCTCTTTTGAGCTTTTGGGTGAGTATCCTTTGTTGTTTTAAGTATTAGTTCAGCTTTTGATACCTACATCGATGTATAGAACTAGAGATTAGTTCTGACCGTAGGTACTAAGCAGATTCGACTTAGTGTTGAACTGATTTATGCGATGCTTTAGCAGACTTCAGCTTCTAGGAATCTTCTGCCGTGGTTGAGGAAACCCGGAGAGATCTGTTGCCTAGGCTGTGTAGTTGTCGCGCCCTGTCCTAAATCTGTTGAGGTAGAAATCAGCCGTTGAAGGTACGAATTGAGCGACCTTTGCAGCTTTGAGCTTGGACATGGCTATACTTCATGTTATGAAATCTGCCTGCATTGATGGATGCACTTACGTGGAAAAGACTGATGATTTATATGATTTTATGTTCTGTTTTCACGTATGAATTATTGTATGCATTGATATTGATTATTGATTGGCATTCATGCATACATATTGAGCCTGACAGATTGATTGATGACCTGATTGAGAGCCACGTTGTGACTGGGCGACTGATGTGTTGTGCCTGAAAAGTCCAACGCTATCATCGGAGTGGTGAGCGACTGACTTGTCGTTTCAGAATACCATCGAGCTGTGATGGCTGACGGGCCAGATTATCACGGACCGATGATTTCCCCGATTGATTTACCATGCATGGTATAGAGGCTCGACTGAGATGATTTTCCAGTTGATATACTGGTCTAGCTATCCGATCCTTGATAGCCCTCATGCATTTCATAGCATTGATTTATAGCATGTGCATGATTTGCTGTTTTGATAGCTCTTCGTACTGAGGCTTGACCTCGTATTTGTTTTCCTGCTTTTGTGTCGTATGGGTCTGCGTTGCCCATTTGCAGGATCTACAGGTAACCAAGCTGGACCAAGTGGAGTGCCAGCTGGTCGATCCCCGTTTCCTTGAGTCCCAGTTATTTTATGATATGTATTTAACCGGGGTATGCCCCGTGTTTTTATGTATTGGGGATCTGTACTTGATTTGAGTATTGATTGTTACCTGTTTTATATGAGTTGAGTTAACTCGTATTTTGAGTATTGATATTTTGAATGTATGTTTTTGAGTTCAGGTCCCATTTTATTTCGAAAAATTTTTAAGCCCGATTTTACGCTTCCGTGATTATGTGCTTAATTGTGCTGTAATCTATGTTTATTAGCACGGGGTCCTGACAGTCATTGTAGCAATCCTTAAACTGGGATAAGATCGATTTCCTTTGATCACACTCGAGTCTAGGCACAGAGAAGAATTCATCGCTAAAAAGGATTTCACACATCCTAACATCTTGTTCTAATGATCGGGCATAATTTGGTTCTCTTGGCCATTGAATTGAGGGCGCGTGGAAATCAATATCACGTGTTTGCTTTCTTAACCAACGAGAATCATATCATCCCGTACCTCATTCTCCCTGCTGGGTTTGTTCTATGAGTGGAGTGGGTAGCTCCCACATCTCATGAGTAAGCAACAGCAGGTGGAGCTGGTTGTTAGCATCTGGTATGGTGTACTGGAGATGAGTGGGTAGCTCCCATGTGCTCAATATACCCGTGGCCACGAACTGATTATTGTTCCTTTGATCAGATCTTGTTGTTGAGATCCTTTGGCTCCCTGCTTTCGGTTGTAGCCTCCATCCCTTTCATAGCATTTGCATATTTATCTGTGTTTTCCTTATGCTGTTTATTGCTGCTCTCCGTACTGGGGTTTGACCCCGAGGTCCCTTTGGGGCTGGTGTTTGTTGCCGGTGTATTGTTTCCAGGTTTCCCAGGTTTCTCTGCTGGTCGTGGCTTTGACTCAGCTGGAGGTGCCCTAGGATGTGGATAGAGTGTCCCAGTTAGTGTATAGCATATATGTACTAGTACTGTTAGCCGGGGAATGCCCTGTGCTTGTGGGATTGTGTTATCCGTTGTAGTACTGGTATTTGTGCTTGTATAAATGTTGTACTGTTGTACCTAGTGTTTGTAAAATACTGGGATTACTTTGAGTATTGTGTATTTTAAATTATATGTTTTAAACCGTCAGGCCTAAAGCGAAAATTTTAAGCCAATTTTTTAATGCTTCCGCTATTGTTTGCGTGGTTTATCTCTGAGTTGTGCACGATGCCTGACACACTGATGTGGCGAAGACGGCGTTCAGGACTAGATACTGGAATTATGAGTTTCTGGTGATGCCTTTTGGATTGACGAATGCTCCTGCTGTCTTCATGGATCTGATGAATCGCGTCTTTAGTGAGTACATTGATCATTTTGTGATTGTCTTCATAGATGATATCTTCGTGTATTTGAGGAACTTCAGAGAGCATAAGGAACACTTGAGGTTGGTGTTGCCGAAACTGAGACACTCCAGCTCTACGCAAAGTTTAAGCAAGTGCTAATTCTAGCTGGATAAAGTAATCTTTTTGGGTCATGTCATATCTGCAGAGGGTATTTCGGTGGATCCTAGTAAGGTCGAGGCAGTTCTTAACTAGGAGTGACCTAGAAATGTTTCAGAGATTCGTAGTTTCTTAGGTCTAGCTGGCTATTACATTCATTGAGGGTTTTTTTTCGATAGCCAAGCCGATGACGCAGTTGACCCAGAAGGATAGAAGATTTCTATAGACAAATGAATGTGAGTCGAGTTTCTAATTGCTTAAGGATAAGTTGACTAGTGCTCCTGTGTTGGCTTTGCCTTCGGGTTCTGGAGGTTTTGTTGTTTGTTCCGATGCTTCTCTGAATGGATTGGGCTGTGTATTGATGCAGAGCGGGTGAGTGATAGCCTATGAATCTCGACAATTGAAGCTCCATGAGACGAGATATCCCGTTCATGATATAGAATTGGACACCATCATTTTTGCATTGAATATTTGGCGTCATTACTTGTATGGTGAGCAGTTTGTGGTGTACACGGACCACAAAAGTTTGAAATATATCTTCACTCAGTCGGATCCGAATATGAAGCAACATCATTGGATGGAGTTGCTCAAGGATTTTGACTGTGAGATTCAGTATCAGCCTGGGCGGATGAACTTAGTGGCAGATGCTTTGAGTAGGAAATCCCAGCCTACGATGTTGACGTCATTGAGTATATCCAAAGTCCATGAGCATTTGGGGACTTCTGGATGGCATTTTCAGCCCGAGGATCGGTACTTCGTGGTTTCTTCCCTTCAGGTTGAACCACAGGTGATTGCAGACATTAGAGCAGCACAGAGGACTGACCCGTATATTCATGAGTTGAAGATTAAAGCCCAGAATGGTCAGTCGGAAGATTTTGCTGTTGCTTCTGATGGATGCTTGAGATTTCGTTGTAGATTGGTTCTTCCGAATTTTATTGACATGAAGGAAACCATCTTGAATGAGGCCCATTGTAGTCGTTACAGTGTGCATCCGTGCGAGAAGAAGATGTATCATGCCTTGAAGTCGCACTACTGGTGGGAAGGCATGAGGAATGATATCTCTGGATTTATAGAACGATGTCTGAATTGTCAACAGGTCAAGCCGAGGGAATGAGGCCTGGTGGTTTGCTACAGAGTTTAGAAGTGCCTCAATGGAATTGGGAGCACGTGGCCATGGATTTTGTGACTTATCTACCTCGATCGAATAGGGGATGTGATGCGATTTGGGTGGTGATTGATAGACTTTCGAAATCTGTCCATTTCATTACGTATGATGTGAGGTGTTCCATGAAGAAGATGGCTAGACTGTACGTTGACCATGTGGTTAGATTGCATGGAGTGCCGTTTGTGACTTATCTACCTCGATCGAATAGGGGATGTGATGCGATTTGGGTGGTGATTGATAGACTTTCGAAATCTGTCCATTTCATTACGTATGATGTGAGGTGTTCCATGAAGAAGATGGCTAGACTGTACGTTGACCATGTGGTTAGATTGCATGGAGTGCCGGTTTCGATAGTGTCTGATAGAGATCTAATATTTACTTCCCGATTTTGGAAGAGTTTGCAAGCAGCTATGGGTTCGAGATTGGCTATGAGTACAGCTTATCACCCTCAGATAGATGGCCAATCCGAGTGGACCATACAGATTTTTGAGGATATGCTGCGAGCAATTGTAATGGATTTCAGTGATAGCTGGCAGGATTCTCTGTCTCTGGTTGAATTTTCGTATAATAATAGCTACCAAGTGACTGTGGGGATGGCCCCATTTGAAGCTTTGTATGGTCATAAGTGTAGATCACCAATTTTTTGGAAAGAAGTTGGTGAGAAACAGCTATCTACTCCTGAATTTGTGCAGCATATGAAAGATCAGGTCAAGTTGATTCGAAGTAGAATGAAAGCTGCACAAGATCGTCAAGCTTGCTATGCTAACAAGAGACGCGGACCTTTGGAATTTCAGGTTGGCGAACGAGTATTTCTTAAGGTTTCTCCTTTCAAGAGCGTGATGAGATTCAGATTTAAGGGTAAATTAGCTCCTAGATTCATTGGTCCCTTTGAGATTGTAGAGAGGATTGGATCTTTGGCGTACAAATTGCAATTGTCTGCTGAGTTAGCAGCGATACATGATGTGTTTCATGTGTCAATGTTGAGGAAATATGAGCCAGATCCATCCCATGTGCTAAGAACTGATGAAGTGGAGCTGGATCAGACCCTGAGCAATGTTGAATATTCAGTGCAGATTCTGGATAGGAAGGAGAATCAGTTGAGGAATAAGGCTATACAGTTGGTGATGGTCCAATGGAGCAAGCATGGCAGAGAGGAAGCTACCTGGGAAGTTGAAGAAAAGATGAGACAAGAGTGGCATCATCTGTTTGAGCGTCGACAGTAGTATTCCAGGTAATATTCTAGATTTTTGTTTGCGTGTTTTGAGTTGTTTTGTTGCTCCTGGAGAGTGATTGTCGTGAAGCATTGAGGAATGTTGAATTTTTATATTCAGTTCTGGTAATCCTTCGATTTTGATCTGTAGTAACCTTGTGATTTCGAGGATGAAATCTCTTAAGGTGGGGAGGATGTGAGGACTGTAATTAACAGGTTTGATTAATGGCGTGTTACGAACAGATTTGCGGAATTAGCTCGATTTAATCTCGTAAGATGTTTGAGCAGATTTGATTGGTATGAGGATTTAATCGGAGAAATATGCCTTGCGAATTATCGGGTAACCAGCCTAGGAAATTTGGTCAAAGCTGTTTGTGAGATCAGCTTTTGGACGCGGGCAGGTTTGAGTTATGAGCTTCGGATTTGATTTAGAAGTGTATCGGGTGTGTATCGTGGAGTAAGGGAGAATACATCGCAGGAGTTCAGATTTGGTAAATACCCCACGCGAGTGAATTAGAGGCGCTGGGAGAATCGGTTTGTTTGAGTAGACCGGTTCGTTAGTTTTCAGATTTCAGTAAGATCTGGGTGTTCAGATCTGTCCCTCGTGTGTTTAAGCGAGTTTCATTGAGAGGAAAGAGAAACGATGTCGTTTTGGATTACCCGGGTATGCGCGGGTTGATAATAAGTGATGCGATGTCGTTTGGCATATATCAGATTTGGCGTTGGAAGAGTATGAGTGATACGGCGTTGTTTAGCGAGCATCAGATTTGATGAGAACTGGACCTAGTGCGACGTCGTTTGATGAAAGCCAGATCTGGATGTTTGCGAGCGGGTCTATGTGTGCGTGTGATCTGTTTGTTTTGAGCGGGACTCCAAGGCGTCGTCGTTTGATGATCACACGCTAGTATAGCGTAGAGAAGTCAGATCTGAGTTAGCGCTAAGATCTGATGTAGCGCTAAAATCTGAGTGCTGGTATCCGCTTTGACCTGAGTGATTGACTTTTACTGTAGCATTGACTGGAGTATAAATAAGTGTTGACCAACACTTAGCGAAATTGGAGACCCGATATTTCTTATCTTTCTTCCTACGAGCCTTCGAAACCCTTACTGTTCATTCAAACCCCTTTTACCATCGATTGCCTTCGATTTACGCTGCCGTTTGGAGCAAGATTGGTGGCGCTAAGCTCGTCTCCGTAAGATCTTTCGATTGATACCAGTTTGGAGACTTGAGTCGACGTGTTGATGGAGCGCGAAGTGGTTGCAGTGTTCGAGCACTATTGAGAATTCCGGCAGATAGTTCTTCCATTCCTTTAGAGCTTTCGAATTTGAGCTTGTAGGCATCTTCCGTTGAATTTCTGGTGAGCTGGTAAAGCAGCAGATTTGAGTAGGCCGCTGGTGCCATGTATTCCTGTGAGATCTGCTGAGGTAGTAGTCGTACTGAGATTTGAGGTACGAATTGAGCTAGACTTAGCAGCTTTGATATCAGCTTGGGAATATTTCTTAGGTGTTAAATTTCTGTGATCTGTGCGCTGGTGTTGACTGGTTGTTTATGAGGCTGATTATGTGCTCTTATCTGTCTGTGTGCGTATGAGTCATATGCATGGAAATAAGCATGATTCAGCTGTGAATTCACGCATACATATTGAGCATGATTCTTTTAGTGAACTGATTTCCTTTGTGCGTTGTGATCGGCCGGCTGAGCCGTTGTGCCTAAAAGGTCCTGCGTTGATATTGATGGGGTGGCCGGCTGAGTTGTCATGACTGAATACCACTACACTGTGATGGACGACTGATCTGTCGTACCTGAATATCACAGGATTTGATTCTGCACAGCTGAGTTGTTGTGCCTTGCCTATCGGTGATTATTGGTAGCCCTCATGCATTGCACGTTTGAAATATTTCGTGACTGATATATTTGTTGCTTTTTAGATGCTCTTCGTGCTGAGGTTTGACCTCCTTCTTTTTCCCTGTTTTTGGGCTGCGTTGGTCTGTCTTGGCCTTTGCAGGATCTTCAGGAAATCCAGTTGGACCTTGTGGAGCGTCGGCTGGTAGATCCCCGTTCTGAGTCTCGTGACTGATATATTTGTTGCTTTTAGATGCTCTTCGTGCTGAGGTTTGACCTCCTTCTTTTCCCTGTTTTGGGCTGCGTTGGTCTGTCTTGGCCTTTGCAGGATCTTCAGGAAATCCAGTTGGACCTTGTGGAGCGTCGGCTGGTAGATCCCCGTTCTGAGTCCCAGTTATATGTATTATGTATTGAACCAGGGGATGCCCTGCGTGAACTATGTATTTGGGGATCTTGATTTGTATCTAACCTGTATTTGTTGTTATTGATGTGTTGGATTTTAAGTTAAAATCCTATTTTGACTATGAATGTATTTTTAAGAGATGATTTTGGTTCAGGCCCAAAACGAAAGTTTTTAGCCCTATTTTAAAGCTTCCGTGTAATTATGATTAATTGAATAATTAATCTGTGATTAGCGCATCGGGCCTGACATAAAGATTAGGGGTGGGAAAAATACCGAAAATATCGGTATACCGTGCTTATCGAACCGAATTTTACCGAAAATACCGCAAAATTCGGTATACCGAAATTTTCGGTATGGTATGATACCGTACCGATAATTTCGGTAATGATATCGGTATAAATTTAAAAAATTTCGGTATTTTCGGTATACCGAATACCGATACATATATATTAATATATATTTCGGTATATATATTTCGGTATACATGTATATTTCGATATATACCGAAATACCGATACATAATTTTGGTAAAATCGGTATTTTGATAAATCGATACGGTATCGGTATAATTTTTTTAATACCGCAATTTTCGGTATATCGAAAAAACGGTATGGTATCGATATCATTTTTTCAATATCGAAAATTTCGATATGGTATACGGTATGATTTAAAAAATTCGGTATACCGTACCGAACCAACCCTAATAAAGATAGCAGCAAAGCCACCGATCTGTCAAGGAAGATTTTGCGGGCTGGGTATACTGCTCCTAAGAAGCCTCGAGAAATCTGGCAAAAGAAAAGAGTAGAACAGATAAGGGGTAAACTCAAATCTGGTGGGCAAAAGTAAGACCAGTTCTCTAAAGCTTCTACAAAGGACAAGCAGTACAATCCTAGATATAATAAGGCCAGATCCCAAGGCAAATATACTGCATATCAGTCTCACTCCAGATCACAGACCACACACATATTTTGATGCATTTACTGGTAGAGTGGTTAATTATCCAAGAAATGGGTCCTAAAGGGATTAATCAAGCCTGGACCGAAGTAAATCAAAGGGTACCAAAGTTTTGCATTGTTTTTTATTGCAGGAACAACAGGTATCAAGACTGGAGCAATCAACATGGTATGTCGACAGTGGATGTGCGAGGCACATGACTGGTGATCCCAAGCTGTTATCAGATGTCAAGCCATGCAATGGACCCAAGATCACCTTCGATGACAATTCTAACGGTAACACTGTGTGTAAGGGTGAGCTTACCCAAGGTAACTTTACTGTCAACAACGTTCTCCTTGTTGAGAACTTGTGCTATAACTTGATCAGTATCAGTCAGTTATGTGACAGTAATTATGCAGTTAAGTTTCAAAAACACACATGCACAGTTCAGAATCCGAAAGGTCTGACCGTGCCGGTAGGTTATAGATCGGGGAATACCTACAAAATAGACTGGTCAGATCAGCCGCATACTGAACAAACTTGCCTAGTAGCTGAATCTTCTAAGAGCTGGCTATGGCATCAGCGGATGAACCGTCTTAAATTCCAAACTATTGCCAATCTAAGTAAGCGTGAGTTAGTTGATGGCTTGCCCAAACTAAAATTTTCAAAAGACAAGGTTTGCTCTGCCTGTCAGCTGGGAAAACATATAAAATCAACTTTCAAAAACAGAGGCAGTAATAAAACCTCTGGTAAGCTAGAACTTTTACACATGGATATTTTCGGTCCCATACCCCTGACCAGCTTAGGGGGAATGAAATACACCCTGGTTGTTGTTGATGATTTTTCAAAATTTACATGGGTATTGTTTTTAAAATCAAAAGATAAAACTACCGACCAGCTGATCAAGCTTTTAAAACATTTGCAAAATGAAAAATCTTGCAATGTTAATCGGATAATGAGTGACAGAGGAACATAGTTTTTGAATTTTAAAATACCCTCTTATCCGGATGACATTGGAATCAAGCACGAGTTGTCTGCAGCTAGAACACCTTAGCAAAACGGGTAGCTGAGTGTTGAAATCGTACTTTAAAAGAAGTTGCTACAACAATGATTGCTGATCTGGTATTTCAAAGATATTTTGGGCAGAAGCAGTTAACACAGCTTGCTATACTCAGAACAGATTGATGATTAATAAGCTTCATGATGTAACCCCATATGAGATCTGGAATGGCAAGAAACCTGATATTTCATATTTCAGGGTGTTTGGATGCAGATGCTTCATCCATAACAATGGTAAAACTTATCTAAAAGCTTTCGATGTTAAATCTAATGCAGGTACTTCCTAGGATACTCAGCAGTGGGCAGAGCATATAGAGTCTTCAACAATAGGACGCTGACAGTTGAAGAATCAGCTCATGTGGTGTTTGATGAGACCAGCTTCAGATCAACATCGCTACAAAGCTAAATGACTTTTGTACTCGTCTAGAGTCAACTAATCTGGATTAATTAAGTGACGATGAGTCACAGAACCCATTCCAAGATGGAGACCAGCACACACTGGACACACCGATTACAAACGCCGATATTCAAGATGTTGCGCAAACTGGTGTCCCAGGTAACCTTGAAGTCATTTATTTGACTAACAGTGACCCAGTAAAGGACCATCGAGCAACAGGTGTGCCAGGTGTGTGTGCCGGTTCAAGCAACGTTGATTCAAATCGCATACAAGCTGATCCAGATCATGTACCAGCTGGGAGAGAACATGCACAAGTTGATAGATCAAAAAGTGGTATTCCAGATGATCCAGCAGGACTGCAGAGGGAACATGATGCATGCATCGACACTTAGAATGGAGCATCAACCTCATACAGACCAGGTTTCTGGTGGAATAAGAATCATCCACCCGATCTGGTCATCGGTAACCCTTCTACACCCCTTAGGACACGAGGCCAGATGATATACGAGTATTTTAACTCTGCATGCATCTCGCATATAGAACCTAAGAAATTAGATGAGGCCTTAGTTGTCCCAAGCTGGATATAAGCCATGCAGGAAGAACTTAGTCAATTTGAACGTAATAAAGTATGGAATTTAGTTCCTAGACCTACTAATCAAAACCTAAAATAGGTAATAAATGGGTCTTTAGGAGATTGGATGTATTCCTGGATTTCTGCATGTACTGTGAGTAGGACTAGTTCGACATGTGTTTGCAAAATAGTTTTTGAGGGATTTTCTGTATATAAGTCAGCGTGATGGACTAGTATCTATATTTTGATTATTCGGATATTTTTACTCGCTATTTTTGTATCAGGCCAAAAAAGATTTAATCCACTTTTAAGCTTAACGTTAATTCTGTGCTTAATCCTTGATTATGAGCATCGGGCCTGACACTTTGGTTTCAGAGCTTAAACTTGGATAAGCTTAATTTAAATTCTAGTTCACTCGAGTCTAGGCGCATAATTTGTTTCCCTGCATGTGTTTGACTACGTGCTTTATCTGCTTCTGTTATTATTATCTGGGTGTCTCGTAGATGGCGCCTAAGAGGAAAGGTAGAGCTCGGAAATAGATTGTAGAGGAATCGAGGGCTCAGAACCATGAGGCCGATGTTGTTCAGCCCGACGTTCTTGTGCGTAGGCATGCTAGGCAGGTTGAGGATGAATTAGAGCTATTGGCTAGCCAGGTTGATGACATGGAACTGGTTCTAGCTAGGTTTCAGAGTATGAACCCCTAGACATTCTCAGGTGCTGAGGGTGGTGTAGTTGCCGAGAGCTGGTTGGAGGATATGGAGGGTCTTTTCGATAAGGTCCGTTATGATGAGGACCGGAGACTGATTTTGGATACATTTCAGTTGAGGGAGCATGCACAGTGTTGGTGGAAGGGTACTACCAGAGCTATGAGAGAATGGGTTTAGTAATCTCGTGGGAGAGTTTTTGTGCGTCTTGTAGACAAAAGAATATTCTAGAGTCATTCTACAATCCCTAGGATCATGAGTTTAACAAATTGGTATAGTGTAACTTGAAAGTGGTGGAGTATGTTAGACAATTTTCTTTCATACTCTTCTGTCCCCCATATCACCATTCAGGAGAGGGTGAAGCAGAATAAGTTCTTGGAGGGCTTGAGACCAGATCTTTTCCCGTTGGTTTTGGCTGGTTCCACTTCTACATATGTTGATGCAGAGAACCGCGTGATTGACATTAAGGAGGGTTTGCTGAACATGCAGTCACAGGTTCAGCCGCATGTTTCTCAGGACTTTCATCCTATGCCTCAGGAGATGTACTCTTTTCAGCTTCCTCAAGTGTAGCAGCAGTCGATTCGTCAATGTTTAGGCCCACGGTAAAGCAACTTAAAAATAAGTAAAGTTCTAGTTCTTCTGGTTCTGACAGTTCCGGAGGTGTAGCTCGAGGGTAGTGTTCTACGATCAGTGTGGTGGTAAGAATCCGACTTCACAGTTTGTGGGATTCCAAAGAGTCTTCCATCTATGTGCCAGTATGGGCACTTTGCGAGGGTGTGTCCTTCTGCTAGGAGTCAAAGTCCTATTCCAGCGCAGTGGTCAGTCGGGAGGATCGTCTTGGAGACCATCATTCTGCCCAGTTTCAGCAGTCTCGAGGGTCAGTCAAGCAGTCTGGAATTTCACAGTTCAGAGGGCCTTCCCAATCTCAGATCTCAGGACCTCAGCAGGCTCAAGTAAATGCGTTGACGTGAGAGCAAGCTAATGATGTGCCCGGAGGAGTTATAAGTAGGTACCTGTTCTATCTTTGGTTATCCTGCATGATTTTTATTTGACACTGGAGCATCACACTCGTTTCTTTTTTATGTTTTTATTTGTCACTATGGGATCGATACCAATCCTTTGTGTGATGTTGTGTCTATCTCTACTCCTGCCGGTATGAGTTTATTTTGCCGAGAGATAGTGTTGAACACTATGTTCAAGTTCGATGAGAATCTGGTGATGATAAACTTGATTAGGTTGGAGATGAGAGATTTCAACTATATTATGGGCATGGATGTTTTGGCTAAATATAGAGCTTAGTTGATTGTTTCCATGGCGTGGTAGGGTATATACCAGCATTTGGTGAAAAGTGGGATTTCTATGGTAATGATACTCGATTGAAGATCCCGCTAGTCTCGGCCATGGAGATGTTTGGGTTGTTTTCGCTAGATAACTCTGGTTTCATGATATATGCCTTGGATGTATCACCCGAACCTCGTTTGGATCTTGATGATATTCTCGTCGTTCGAGAGTCCCCTGATGTTTTCCCGGATGAGATTCCAGGTTTCCCTCCGAGAAGAGAGATCGACTTTAGTATCGAGTTGGTGCCAGAGACAGCCCCAATTTCGAGAGCCCCATACCGGTTGGCGTCAGCAGAGTTGAGAGAACTCAAGGATCAGTTGTGTGATATTCTTAGAAATATTTCATTAGACTGAGTATGTCACCCTGGGGAGCTTCAATTCTTTCATGAAGAAGAAGGATGGATTGATAAGAATATGTATCGATTCGGCAGTTGAATAAAGAGACAGTGAAGAACAAGTACCCTCTGCCAAGATATGATGATCTGTTTGACCAGTTGCAAGTTAAAGCAGTATATTCTAAAATGGACTTGCATTCCAGCAATCATAAATTGAGGATCCGAGAGGAGGATATTTCTAAAATAGCTTTTTGGACAAGGTATGGACATTATGAGTTCCTTGTCATGCCTTTTGGTCTGACAAATGCTCCTGCGGTTTTCATTGACTTGATGAACATGGTCTCTCTGAGTTCATAGACCGGTTTGTGATTGTGTTCATTGATGATATCTTGGTCTACTCAAGGACTAAGAGAGAGTACAAAGAACATTTGTGTTTAGTATGCATACTCTTCGAGAGTCTCAGCTGTATGCTAAGTTCTTCAATTGTGAGTTTTGGCTGGACCGAGTTGTATTTCTGGGCATGTCAGTTAATCTCAGGGTATCTCAGTTTATCTCAGTAAAGTGGAAGAAATTGTGAACTGGAAATGGCCTAGAAATATTTCTGAGATCTGTAGTTTCTTAGGGTTGGCTGGTTATTACAGGAGTTTTATTGATGGATTTTCTAGGATAGTCAGGCCTATGATGCAGAGCATTGCCTTCTGGTTCAGGAGGTTTTGTGGTATTGTGAGACCCTAAATTTGTTAAATGTAAATTGGTTGGGAATTAATCGGTTTTTAGAGATTTCTGGTGGTTTAGATTTCTGTTTGTGAGTTTGGGTTGCATTTTCGGGTCAGATTTTACACTTAGAGCAATTTTGGAAATTTTGGAATTTTCGAGTTTGAAATCTGTTTTGTGGAGAATTCTGTTGGCAGATTTGCTGACGTTATGTTTTCTGTTGCGCGTTGGCGTAGCAATTGATGATGTAAGATTATCCGTTAGCGCTTGTGTTATTCTAGACGTTGACAACAAGTTCCTGTAGCGTGAAGGAAACGGTGCCGTTTTGGTGAAGTATCTGCTGGGTGATATCTGTTAGCAGTTAGTTCCTGTAGCGGGTGTAAAACTCCGTCATATTGATTTAGCGTCAGCAATTGTATCTTAGGTGTTGTGTGTGTTAATAAGCAGCAGCAACGCTGACGTTGTCGACAGATATGGTGACGTATTCTATGCGACGTCGTTTTATTTAGTTGTTACGACGTCGTATTGTTCTAGCGCCAGCAATTGCTGTTGCGGGCGTTTAGTTCATCAGATATGATGACGTAGGTTACGCGGCGTCGTATTTGCTTTGAATGGATCTGTTGTAGCGTAGCGCTTTGATCAGATTTGCTGACGTGTGCGAAGTGTTGTCGTTTTGATTAGCGCTCGTTGTCCTTGCGTTGCGGTTGCTGGTGTGAGCTTCGCACTGTTGAAGAAGCTGTTGGGTATCAGCTACGTACTGTTCCCGTTGCTGTTTGCAGTTGCGATTTTTATGTTAGTGTCGGTGGATTTTAAATCAGGTTTCTCGCGTGTATATAAGAAGCAGGACTTGGTCTTCGTTTCATTAAATCAGAATCCATACTTAGTGATATATCCTCTCGACTTTCATTATTTTCTCGAACCCTAAACACTGTTCACCGTGATTTTCATCCGCCGATTGCCGCCGTTTCCCGTCTCCGTTATGGGCAAGGTCAGTAGCGCTGCACTCCTTAGGAGTTCCTCTTTCGATCAATACCAGCTAGAAGGTTTGAATTGGCCTTGGAGTGAGATCGCGAAGCAGCAGCAGTAGCTCCCTTGTTCGTGTGTTTGCTGTGTGCAGGTAGCCTTTTGGTTTAGCTTTGAGATCTTACTCCTAGCTTTGATTTAAGCTTCCTGTTAGGTTGTTGAGGTAAGATAATTAGCTGGTTGAGTTGTAGCTCCCGGCCGTGAGTTTCTGTTAGCTTTCCTAAGATCTCGTGCGTATTTTTTCGTAGGTTCGTTTGTCTTTGAGACTCCATTCGATAGTTCTCCAGGTCTTGGTGAGCTTCAGGGTAAGTGATTCTTACCATTGCTAAGCGTAGTTCCTGCTATTGAGTTTCGATGTAGTGATAGGACCAGGTTTCAGCTCTTGGATGTAGGTTGTAGTGTTTAGAAATTCAGTTGTTGAACTAATTTTCCAGGTTCCTTATCAGATTCGAGCTTCCGGGTAGATTCGTGGAATTTTGTAGGAGCCGTGAGGGATCTGAGTTGAGCGGGTCGCTGGTACCGTTAGCAGGAGGAATCTGTTGGAGGTATTTTGTCGTGTGAGGTATGAATCGAGCTTGTAATTCAGCTTTGATATAGGCATGGGAATGTGTTATGTGTGTATTGTACAGCTGCGCCTGGTGTTTGTGTTGAGGCAAAGTTGTGTGTATTCTGCATGTCTATTAGCTGAATTTGTTGGGGATCCGGATCCGCCCCCCGGCGAGGCAGCGGAAGAACAGAAAACATAAGCCGGGAGACGATCAATACGAAAAATTGAATTCACAATTCGACATTCATAGGGTGTTCAAAACCACTACCTTGCTGGCACTTGTGCCTGGCTCCAACCGTAGTTACAATAACATCGGCTCTTCTCGATAGATTGCGGTAGATAACGCCAATCCGGTCCACGACCAGAAACAAGACTCCTTCGTCAGCCTACACTAGAAGGACTGACGAGATCAGCACGAACGGATTCTCCTCGTAGAATTGGCCGGAAACGATTTTCCGGTGAAGACGGGCGGTGGCGGCGGCGGCGCACGGCGGGCGGCGGCGTATGTGGAGAGGAGGGGAGGCGGATAATGCTTTTAGGGTTAGGGTCGAGATGAGTTAATTGTTTAATCAAGTCTCTTAAGTCTATATTAAATAGATTAAGTGTTGGACTTGGACCGGCCCAACGGGCCCGGGTCCAACAATGAACATTCAGTTCATCTCCACCACCGAGACTTCATCGTAACTCCGATCGCCGATCAGATCGGACCGATCGACTCAGTTTCCGAAACTGAATAATATGATCTGAAAAACCATTTTTCAGATCAAGTCTCTTAAGTCTATATTAAATAGATTAAGTGTTGGACTTGGACCGGCCCTACGGGCCCGGGTCCAACAATGAACATTCAGTTCATCTCCACCACCGAGACTTCATCATAACTTCGATCACCGATCAGATCGGACCGATCGACTCAGTTTCCGAAACTGAATAATATGATCTGAAAAACCGTTTTTCAGAACCCCAGTGCAAAAT
>KQ996461.1:191813-203631 GCA_001598015.1 Dorcoceras hygrometricum
ATTTACCAATGGTCGTTGATCTGATCGGGATATATGGATTGAAAGGACCGTACAGTACGCTAATCACGACCGCCTGGTTTTTGCAGGCACTATCAGTGATACCTAGGGGATCATGGGGCGATGTTGCTAGACGCTTTACCATGATCCGTTGGGTAGGTCCGGAATTGTGATTCCGGAGCCACAATGGTTGTGGGCCCACGGCTAGCTGTATCCCTGAACCATTGAGGGTCACACAAGTACTGGATTCGAAACTCCCACACGGATACTCAGCTCAATGTGTTGAGCACGAGAAGAGGATTTCGGGAAGTATGACTTCCTAAAAGTCAACAGGGGTCAAACCGGGGTTGACCGCTGTTGAGGGGCAAAACGGTCTTTTTGCACTGGGGTTCTGAAAAATGGTTTTTCAGATCATATTATTCAGTTTCGGAAACTGAGTCGATCCGTCCGATCTGATCGGCGATCGGAGTTACGGTGAAGTCTCAGTGTTGGAGATGAACTGAATGTTCATCGTTGGACCCGGGCCCGTTGGGCCGGTCCAAGTCCAACACTTTATTTAATGTGATTAAGAGACTAAACCAAAACACTTGTGACATAACTCTAACCCAAAACCTAGAGCATAGCCGCCCTCCCTCTCCTCTCTCTCGACCGCCGCCGCCGCCGCCTTGAGCCGCCGCCGCCGCCGCCCCGTTGTCGCCGGAAATTTGTTTCCGGCCAACTTTTCGAAGAGAATCCGATCGTGCTGATCTCGTCAGGACTTCTAGTGCAGTCTGACGAAGGAGTTTCAAATCTGGTCGTGGACCGGATTGACGAATCTACCGCAATCAACCGAGAAGCGCCGGGTTCTTGAAACACCGGTTGGAGCCAGGCACAAGTGCCAGACAGGTAACTCGTTAAAACACCCTATGTATGTTGATACGTAGAACTGTTTAATTTTTCGTATTGATCGCATCCCGGTACTCTATTTTATTCTTCCGCTGCCTGCCGGGGTGCGGATCCGGACCAATCCCAACACGTGGCTACATCTGGTTGTTGATCTTTGCTTTCGATTGTTGACCAGCCTTGAGTTGTTGAGCTCCTGTGGACTCCCTGTTTCGGTTGTAGTCCCTTCCATTATATTCTGCGAGGCTTAGGTGTTTTTCGATTAGTGGAGACCTTGCTAGATGTGATGCCCCACCTTTGTCTTGGCGCTGGAGGTTATTGTGGCTACCTTGGAGTTCTGGCGTGCATTTTAAGGTGGAGAGCGATTAGCGGGGGTTATGTCTTCACTCAGTTCAGCTTGTTTGCGTGATATTTCTTTTGGCTGGAGTTAGTTAAATATTTCAGATGTGAGTTTAGCGTCTGCCCGTGCGAGAGAAGCTTGCTACTGATGATTTGTTGGAAGGCCCATCCAACAGTGCTAGTAGCGGTGAGTATCTCAAGATGCTTTTTAACATTTGGTAGTTTTTTAGAGTTTCCTTGTTGGCTCCGAGTGCCAGTTAGCGCGTTTCAGATGTGAGTTTAGCGTCTGCCCGTGCGAGAGAAGCTTGCTACTGATGATTTGTTGGAAGGCCCATCCAACAGTGCTAGTAGCGGTGAGTATCTCAAGATGCTTTTTAACATTTGGTAGTTTTTTAGAGTTTCCTTGTTGGCTCCGAGTGCCAGTTAGCGCGGGCAGTAAAAGCATACTTGTCGGATTGTCTATATCAGCCCATTTGTCCTTGTGTTAAGGCTTATTCTGGAAACTGGCAAGAGGATTTGGTGGTGATCCATTAGCAAGATTGCCTAGTTTTCTGGTGTCTGTAGTGGCTGGTAAGCACTCTAGGCTCTTGTTTCGAAGTTGGAAGAGTTTTTGATGTTTTTGGGTCTCGAGGGACTGCGAGTTTATCACTTTTCCCTGATCAGATGCTTAATTTGAGAGATCATACCAAAGATTGGTATAGTTTTTGGTGTGGCATTTGTTGACAAGAGAGGTTTGGTATAACCTTCTTTGGGATTTTGTACTGCAGGAAGTACAAATCTTGCTTAGCGATTTTAAGAAATGTGGAGAATTTAGTAGTTTTCTTCAGAGGTTGAGCAGTAGGTGGTTGACCAAAGAGATCTGGTTCCTTTGAGAACGGTGGGTAAGCGTCACCTGTAACCAGATTGTACTTGTTAAGTATGGACTTTTGAACCTCTGCTTGTGAACCCTGTGTTTCTTGATAAATTCTCCTTCTTAGATCTTGCTGGATTTGAGAATGAAGGGTAGGTCCGCTCTTAGATTCTTCAGGTTGTTTGTATGTTTTGGGATAAATTGGATCTTTGGTGTGTGATTTGCGAGTACCGGCTGTGTTGTTATGGACACGTAGTGTGTTTTATTTGTTAAGCCAAGGAAATGGAATATCAGATCCTTCTTTTGTGTTGAATACCGATGGAATGGGCGGGACTAGACCCTCAATTTGACTGTTTTGGCTAGCAAGGAATTTTGGAAGGGATATTTGAGATTCCCAATCTGAGATGACTGGAGCGTATCCTCATCTATGTTGGGACAACCTTTTTATTCTTGTGTTTTTTTTCCTTCAGATTCGAGTTTTGTTCCTACTCCGTTGGTAATTGGTTGTTCTTTGTGTCGATCCCTTCTTGACAGTGCACATTGCAACTTGGCCTTTGATTATTAGCTGTTTAAGGCATGGCAGTTTAGTTGCAATGAACTTCGTGTTATGTTGGATATTTTGGAGATCGCAGAAAGAATTGTCTCTGTTCTTAGTTTGGCAGTTCCAACATGAACTATCTTCTTAGCACGGCGTGTTCTTGCTGAGGAAGTGAGCCAAAAACCTTCATATATGCTACAAGTTTTAAATCAGTTTTCTATAGCTATCTGCTTGTGATTGTTTCTCAGCAATAGATTTCTGGTTGCTGTGTTTTCCCGTTATCTCGAATGCTCTGTTAGTAGCCTTTGGGGTTGAGAGTTGGCGCACTTGTGATCGTTCAGCATGTAGTTTAACCTTCCAGTGTTAGCTATGTTAAAGATGGTTTTGTTTAATTCCAGAGTTGCTGTGTGATTTCGAGAGCGAAATCTTTTAAGGTGGAGAGGAATGTGAGACCCGAAATTTGTTAAATGTAAATTGGTTGGGAATTAATCGGTTTTTAGAGATTTATGTTGGTTCAGATTTTTGTTTGTGAGTTTGGGTTGCATTTTCGGGTCAGATTTTACACTTAGAGCAATTCTGGAAATTTTGGAATTTTCGAGTTTGAAATCTGTTTTGTGGAGAATTCTGTTGGCAGATTTGCTGACGTCATGTTTTTTGTTGCGCGTTTCCGTAGCAATTGATGATGTAAGATTATCCGTTAGCGCTTGTGTTATTCTGGACATTGATAGCATGTTCCTGTAGCGCGAAGGAAACGGTGCCGTTTTGGTGAAGTATCTGCTGGGTGATATCTGTTAGCAGTTAGTTCCTGTAGCGGGTGTAAAACGCCGTCATATTGATTTAGCGTCAGCAATTGTATCTTAGGTGTTGTGTGTGTTAATAAGCAGCAGCAACGCTGACGTTGTCGACAGATATGATGACGTATTCTATGCGACGTCGTTTCATTTAGTTGTTATGACGTCGTATTGTTCTAGCGCCAGCGATTGCTGTTGCGGGCATTTAGTTCATCAGATATGATGACGTAGGTTATGCGGCGTCGTATTTGCTTTGAATGGATCTGTTGTAGCGTAGCGCTTTGATCAGATTTTCTGACGTGTGCGAAGTGTTGTCGTTTTGATTAGCGCTCGTTGTCTTTGCGTTGCGGTTGCTGGCGTGAGCTTCGCACTGTTGAAGAAGCTGTTGGGTATCAGCTACGTACTGTTCCCGTTGCTGTTTGCAGTTGCGATTGTTATGTTAGTGTCGGTGGATTTTAAATCAGGTTTCTCACGTGTATATAAGAAGCAGGACTTGGTCTTCGTTTCATTAAATCAGACTCCATACTTAGTGAAATATCCTCTCGACTTTCATTATTTTCTCGAACCCTAAACACTGTTCACCGTGATTTTCATCCGCCGATTGCCGCCGTTTCCCGTCTCCGTTTTGGGCAAGGTCGGTGGCGCTGCACTCCTTAGGAGTTCCTCTTTCGATTAATACCAGCTAGAAGGTTTGAATTGGCCTTGGAGTGAGATCGTGAAGCAGCAGCAGTAGCTCCCTTGTTCGTGTGTTTGCTGTGTGCAGGTAGCCTTTCGGTTTAGCTTTGAGATCTTACTCCTAGCTTTGATTTAAGCTTCCTGTTAGGTTGTTGAGGTAAGATAATTAGCTGGTTGAGTTGTAGCTCCCGGCCATGAGTTTCTGTTAGCTTTCCTAAGATCTCATGCGTATTGTTTCGCAGGTTCGTGTGTCTTTGAGACTCCATTCGATAGTTCTCCAGGTCTGGGTGAGCTTCAGGGTAAGTGATTCTTACCATTGCTAAGCGTAGTTCCTGCTGTTGAGTTTCGATATAGTAATAGGACCAGGTTTCAGCTCTTGGCTGTAGGTTGTAGTGTTTAGAAATTCAGTTGTTGAACTTATTTTCCAGGTGCCTTATCAGATTCGAGCTTCCGGGCAGATTCGTGGAATTTTGTAGGAGCCGTGAGGGATCTGAGTTGAGCGGGTCGCTGGTACCATTAGCTGGAGGAATCTGTTGGAGGTATTTTGTCGTGTGAGGTACGAATCGAGCTTGTAATTCAGCTTTGAGATAGGCATGGGAATGTGTTATGTGTGTATTGTACAGCTGCGCCTGGTGTTTGTGTTGAGGCAAAGTTGTGTGTATTCTGCATGTCTATTGGCTGAATTGTCGTGCTTATTGCTTGTTGTAGCTGAGTTGGTTGTATCCTGCATGGTTGTATTCTTGTTGTGCGGCCATATATGCGTATTACAGTATGCTGTTGTATGTAGTTATTGGCATTGCAAGCATCCATCTCATGTTGAGCATTGTAATGCATCTGCATAGCATATTTGGCCCTTGATTCCCTTGACAGCCATGCTATACATGTTGCTCTGTTGGAGCTCTTCTCTCGTGGCGCGGTGCTGTGTTGCATAATCACGATTGAGTGCAGCTGGAGGATGTTGGTTGAGTTGTTCCCATCAGTTGCAGTGACCTGGATAGAGGTTGGCGGGTGGTTGGTCCACTTGCAATTCCGTGCAACCCAGCGGGTGGCGCCCGCGCGTGTGTTGACGATGAGCCACTCTATTTTCCACGGGGTGCGAGGGACGCTTCCGAAGCCCGGTGATGTGTCACAGCTTTTTTTTCCTATTCGTTTGGCCTTCCGGTTGTTACCGATGTTCTTTATACCGCTCATGCATTTGCACGACATGATACATTGCATGCTATATCTGTTTGCTGTATTTTGTAGCTCTTCGTACTGGGGTTTGACCCCGATGTCCCTCTGGGACTGGTTGTTTTGTTTGCCTTCTATTTGTTCAGGTCTCCCAGGTTATTCCGCTGGTCTTGGTGTTGATCTAGCTGGAGGTGCCCCAGGTGGTGTTTAGAGTGTCCCAGTTAGCGTATAGCATATATGTATCAGTTCTATTAGCCGGGGAGTGTCCCGTTCTTTGTGCATTCAGTTGATGTATTAGTTGACTGATACTTGTTTAATGTTGTACTGTTGTATTATGGCTTTTAGCGTTGTTTATTTCTATTAACTAGGATATTTTGACATATTGTGGTATTTTAAAATTATGTTTTCTTCGTCATGCCAAAAGCGAAAAATTTTAGCCATTTTTTAAAGTGCTTCCGCTATGTTTTACGTGATTTAACTCTGTGTTGTGCACGAGGCCTGACATTTTTGGTATCAGAGCTTAAACTGGGATAAGCTCGATTTCTTTGATCACATGTGAGTCTAGGCACAGTAGTTGTTCTTTGGTTTGTGCTTGACTACTTCAATTACTTGCTTGCATGCTTACCTTTGAGTGTCTTGTAGAGATGCCGATTAGGAGAAGAGGTAGGGCTAGTAGGCAAGCGGTGGTTGATTCGAGGACTCCAGTTAGTGCTGATAGAGAGGATGCCTCTCAACCGAGTGTTCCTTTGGAATATAGTGAGAGTCAGTCTCCAGCCTTTCACTCTCTTGCTAGTGCTGTCAACAGAGCGGTTGACTTGATGGAAAGTCTTGTAGTTGGACAGACTCGAGTGTGGCAATCGACAGGGCAAAGTGTGGTCCCGTGACATATGGAACATCGTCCTCCCAACCTTCTGTGGCATCGTAGTCTTTGAGTCGTCAGAGGTTTAGAACTAGATGAAGGCAATTTAAGAGATCCAATTCAAGTTCTTCGAGTTCTGGTGGTTCTAGTGGAGCGAGGTCGACTACGGCTTTCTGTGGCCAGTGTGGGGGTAAGCATAAACCTTCTCAATGCGTTGGAGTGCGAGGCGCTTGCAACAATTGTGGTCAGGTTGGGCACTTTTCTAGAGTGTGTCCTACTTTGGGACAGCGGGATGTGACTAGAAGTTCCTAGAGGCGACCGTATCATCCTTTTCGGCCCCAGCGATCAGGACTTCAACCAACTCAGGTTAATGCGACAACTGAGGAGCGAGATGATGTCTTGACCGGAGGAGGTTGTACAGGTAGTTGTTCTGTGCTTGTTAACTCTGTGTGAGTTTAGTTTGACGCGTGGGCATCGCACTAGTTTATGATTGTACTTGATTGTTTTGGTGGTGCGCGAGGGTTGTTTCCGACCCATCTTGTTTGTGTGATGCCGTGTCCTGGTTACTCCTGCCGGTGTAGAAGTTGTCGTTCCTCGAGTGATGTTGCGTTAGGTTAGCAAGTCTGGTAGAGAAGTTGTTTGTTTTGGGGGTGTTTAGATTCCCTTTGTCGAGAGGTTAGCTGCTACCTGTTTATGATGCGATGACCGAACTACCGCTTGGGCTTGGTGACCCCCTTTGTTCGAGGATTTTTTTCCTTCATGTGTTTCAGTTGAGATTCTCCTGATTTCCTTGTAATCTTTAGTACTGTGCGTGTTCTCTTTGATTCCTTTTGTCCGGACAGCAGAATTGAGGTATTTTGAACTCCATTGGCTTTCAGCTGGTTGTGTCCCCAGCTGTGGAGTTGATTCGCGAGCCCCATGTTTTCCAGCTGTCAGGCCTCGTGCTCACAACAGATAAAACCCATGTGGAAGCTATCAAAAAGTGGGTAAAATTTTCGCTTTTGCGCCCAACGGTTTAAAACGTAAGATTTAAAATACAACGATACTTAAAATAAGTTTTCCCCAGACATAAAACAATCAACAACAAAGCATACATAATCCAAACATGCATCAGACTCCCCTACGGGTACAACAACAAAGCACAGGGCATCCCCCTGGCTAACTAATACATATATATATATATGCTATATGCTACTGGGACACACTAGCCACCTCCTGGGGCACCACCAGCTGGGTTAAACCCACGACCAGCTGTAGAACCTGGGTTTCCTGAAAACAACACAACAAAGAAACAAACCAAGCCCCGGAGGGACATTGGGTCAAACCCCAGTACGTAGAGCAATAATACAACAGAAATAACAGCAAGGAAAAGAATGCAGGTGCTATGCATGAGACGCCAAGGAACAATGGAAAGCTCGACCCACAAGGGAGCTAAGGAACTCAAACATAGCTCCAAGAAACATCGACAACGAACAGTGGTCACGGGGTGAGTTCATAGCGCTGTCGTTTTGCAATCCTTAGCAAAACACGCTATCCACCAAATGCTTGCGCCTGCTGGTCATTGCCATCGCAAAATCTTCCTGCTGAATCTTACGAAGGCAAAACGCTGTCGTATCAACTTATGCAAACAACATCGTTTTGCTATCGCCAACTCCAAGTATCATCTGCTTGTGAACAATAGCTATCTGCTGATTCCATCTTCGCTTAGCGCTCCAGCTGAACTCTCTTCATCTGCTGATTATGATGTCGTCACCGATGACATCATCTTAGATGGTCCACTTAGATGTTCAAAGCTCAGATCCGTACCTTGTACTGAGCAACAATAACACTGCGAGAAATCCCGAAGACTCTGTTAAAAGCCTGCTAAACACACGACATACAGAACATAAATCCAACGGGTTGCTAATAAAGCTCACTGCTGGAGTTTAAATACTAAAGCCAGCTCTCAATCTAACCCATACAACTTAACAGGAAGCTAATATAAAGGCTAGGAACAAGATCTCGAAGCTAATACGAAAGCTACCTGCAACTTCGAAACGTACGAACACGAACAGCAACTTCGTGCTTTTGTTCCAGCTAACAACAACCTCTACAAAAGGTATAGGGTGAAAGAGCTCTTCGAGAGGAGTCCAACGCTACCTCAACTGTCCAAAACAACGGCCGGAGTCGACGGGGATCTACCGGAGAAGCTCATGGTGAATAGTGACCAAGGGTTGAAGAACAGAGAACGAAAATCGGGAAATATTTTTCTAAATATGGAAACTGGTAATCCACAACGAAGACCAAGTCTCGCTATAAATAAAACTCTCAACTGCTGCTACCAGCAGGAGCGCATTTCCACCGACGAAACCAGCAGGAGCAATAGTCGACGCATTCTCCACCATTAACGACCCTCTACTGCCAGCAGCAACAACAACAAAAGAGCTTCTAACGCTAAGCCAAAACGGCGTCGCAACAACTAATCCAAATGACGTCGCTTAGGATACGCGATTCTAAATACCAACTGCTGGTCATCCAGCAGCAATACACAAAACAACGTAAAGCACTTCCTCCTGCTGATACCAGCAGCAACATCAAAACGCGGCGTTGCCACTTACTCAAACGACGTCGCTCCACAGACGTCAGCAAAACCAGCAGAAGCACTTTACACAAAAACCAACCATCTGCTGAAACTCCTAGCGCTAACTAAACGACGCCGTATGCTTCTCGCGCTACAGGAAGGTTGACCCACGTAGACAACCAGCAGGCATACAATTAACGCGATAACACCCATCGACTGACGACAGTAAAGTCTACGTCATCCACACAACGCTCAACAGTAATGCTTACGTCGACATATCTGTTGTCAGCAGGTAATATAAACTATCGACTGGTTCCTCAAAACGACACCGTTCGAAATTCTATAGCGCTCTCCTGCTGAAATCCACGTAAGCGCTGCTGTCGCCAGCTACCAAAACAAAGAACACAGCGCGCTAAGCTACCAGTAGCAAAGCTTACGTCAGCGACTACGATGCCAACACAAAGCATGACGTCATCAGAGCTGTCACCAGCAGATACTTCTAAACCCAAAATTTCGAAAATCTCAAGAATTACTCTAAGGAGGGAAATCGACCCGAAAACACAATTCAAACATACAAACAGAGATCTGAATCCCCAAAAATCATCAAAATTCGATAACTTCAACAATTAATCCTTAATCAACATTTCAGGTCTCACATTTCTCCCCCACTAAAAAGGATTTCGTCCCCGAAATCACAGCAATAACTCTGGAAAACAACACAACAGCAAGCTACAAACAGAACTCGCCTAACACAAGGCCAAGAGTTCAAGATAACTGAGCAAACACATTACAACAACTAAGGAAGAAAAATAGTAAAACTACAAGTTACTGGAAAATATAGCCCAACAGCTACTCAAACAGATGCGGCCACTCGCGCTGCATCTTTTCTTCCAGCTCCCAAGTAGCTTCTTCCCTACCATGCTTGCTCCACTGCACCATTACTAACGGAATGGTCTTATTCCTCAACTGTTTCTCTTTTCTGCCAAGGATCTGCAAAGGGTATTCCTGATAACTCAACGACTGATCTAGCTCAATCTCGTCAGTTCCAAGCACATGAGACGGATCTGGCTCATATTTCTTCAACATCGACACATAAAACACATCGTGAAGAGAGGACAATTCTGCGGCAACAACAACCGATACGCTAAAGGGCCAATCCTCTCTACAATCTCATACGGACCAACATAACGAGGGGCTAACTTTCCCTTGCGTCCAAAGCGCATCACACTACGAAACGGAGAAACCTTGAGAAATACACGATCACCAACCTGAAACTCAAGAGGTCGACGCCTCTTATTCGCATAACTGGCTTGGCGATCCTGAGCAGCCTTCATCCGCTGTCTGATATGATCCACGTGATCTTTCATCTGCTGCACAAAGTCTGGGGCAGATAGCTGCTTCTCCCCCACTTCTTCCCAACACACTGGCGATCTGCACTTGCGGCCATACAAAGCCTCGAAAGGCGCCATGCCAATCGTCACTTGGTAGCTGTTATTATACAAAAACTCAACCAAAGACAATGCGTCTTGCCAACTACCTCCGAAATCCAACACAACAGCACGCAACATATCCTCTAACGTCTGGATAGTTCGCTCAGATTGGCCATCTGTCTGGGGATGATACGCAGTACTCATAGCCAATCTAGTGCCCAAAGCTGTCTGCAAACTCTTCCAAAACCTGGAAGTAAACCTCGGATCTCGGTCAGACACGATTGAAACAGGCACACCATGCAATCTAACAACAAAATCAACGTACAACTTTGCCATCTTCTTCAACGAGAAGGTCATCCCATAGGGAATGAAGTGTGCAGACTTAGACAAACGGTCTACAACTACCCAAACAGCATCGCACCCTCGGCTGGAACGAGGCAAATGCGTTACGAAATCCATAGCAATGTGCTCCCAATTCCATTGGGGCACCTCTAAACTCTGCAACAGACCACCAGGTCTCATCCTTTCGGCCTTAACCATCTGGAAGTTCAAACAAGGAGCGACAAAACCAGCAACATCGCTCTTCAGGCCAGCCCACCAAAAGTGCGGCTTCAAAGCATGGTACCTCTTCCGTGCACCAGGATTAACACTATGTCTGCTACAGTGCGCTTCTAGAAGGATCTCCTCCTTCAAATCAATCAAATTGGGCACAACTAACCTGCCCCGAAAATGCAAACAACCATCAGACGAGACAGAATAGTCCTCAAGTTCGCCAGCCCTGACTTTCATCTTCAACTCGTGGATTGACGGATCGGTCCTCTGAGCTGCTCGAATGCTAGAAACAATCTTCGGTTCCACTTGGAAAGATGAAACCATCACGCAATCCTCAGCCGGGTAGAATCTCCAACCCGTAGTGTTAATGTGCTCTTGATCCTTAGAGATGTACAACGACGCAAGCATCTCATTAGCCTTCCTGCTCAAAGCATCTGCCACTACGTTTGACTTCCCAGGCTGGTATTTAATCTCACAGTCAAAATCCTTAAGCAACTCCATCCACCTACGCTGTCTCATGTTCAAGTCAGGCTGCGAAAACAAATACTGCAAACTTTTGTGGTCGGAGTACACCACAAATTGCTCGCCATACAGGTAGTGACGCCAGATCGTTAATGCAGAGACCACCACTGCTAACTCCAAATCATGAACTGGGTAACGAGTCTCGTGCGGTTTCAACTGCCGCGAGGCATAAGCAATGACTCGACCATTCTGCATCAACACACAACCCAATCCATTTAGCGAAGCGTCAGAACAAACAACGAAACCACCTGATCCGGACGGCAAAGCCAACACAGGCGCAGTAGTTAACTTCTCCTTGAGCAGTTGAAAAGCATTCTCACACTGCTCAGTCCAAACAAACCGCTTATCCTTCTGGGTCAATTGGGTCATCGGCTTAGCTATAGAAGAAAACTCAATGAAACGACGATAATAGC
This sequence comes from Dorcoceras hygrometricum, assembly GCA_001598015.1. Lineage (NCBI taxonomy): Eukaryota > Viridiplantae > Streptophyta > Magnoliopsida > Lamiales > Gesneriaceae > Dorcoceras > Dorcoceras hygrometricum. The sequence goes on from KQ996461.1 coordinate 203,392, forward strand.
CAGCCAGACCTAAGAAACTGCGAATCTCAGACACATTTCTCGATCCCTCCCAGTTCAACACCGCATCCACTTTACTAGGATCCACAGAAATGCCATCCGCTGAAATGACATGGCCCAGAAACACAACGCGTTGCAACCAAAACTCGCACTTGGAAAACTTCGCATACAACTGTTGCTCTCTCAACCTCAAAAGAACCATCTCCAAGTGCTCCTTGTGCTCCCTCGGAGTCTTCGAGTAAA
>KQ996461.1:204009-261527 GCA_001598015.1 Dorcoceras hygrometricum
TCCCTTACTCTGAGCTGATGGTACCCGGAACGAAGATCAATCTTAGAATACACCGCAGAACCTTGCAACTGATCAAACAGATCATCAATCCTCGGCAACGGGTACTTATTCTTCACGGTGGCTTTATTCAACTGGCGAAAATCAATGCACATCCGCATTGAGCCATCCTTCTTCTTTACAAACAAAATGGGCGCTCCCCACGGCGACATACTGGGGCGAATGAAACCCTTCTCCAGCAAGTCCTCTAACTGAACCTTGAGTTCTCTCAGCTCCGCAGGCGCTAGACGATACGGGGCACGAGAAATCGGAGCTGTGCCTGGCACTAACTCTATGCTGAAGTCAATATCCCGCCTCGGAGGAAAACCAGAAATCTCCTCCGAAAATACGTCGGGGAATTGTCGCGCCACGGGAACATCACTGAGCTGAACACTAGAAGAAGAAGACGCATCCAAAGCGTAAATCATTAAGCCAGCATTCCCCAAAGACAACAAGCTAAACATCTCCATCGCGGAGACCAACGGAATCTTCGATCTCGAGTCCTGGCCGTAGAAGTCCCACTTCTCACCAGACAAAGGCCTAAAGCGCAAAATCCCATGGAAGCAATCCACAGAGGCCCTGTAGTTGGATAGCACATCCATCCCAACTATACAATCGAAATCCCAAAGCATCAAACGGATCAAATTCGCTAACAAGGCATGCTCACCAAACCGCAGCACACCATCCAACAAAATATCTTGCGAACACAGGCTTACACCACCGGGGGTAGAAACAGAAACAACATCACGCAAAGGGACAGTACACAAACCATGCTCAACAATAAAAGAATCGGAAATAAACGAATGCGAAGCACCGGTGTCAAACAACACACGAGCAGGAAAGTCAAAGACAAGACATGTACCTCCAATCACCCGGCTCGGTGTCTCCTCGGCCTGCTCTCTCGTGAAGGCGTTAACCTGCGCCTGCTGAGGTCCTGGAAAGAAAGGCTGAGACGACTGCCCAAAACGCGAAGGGCCAGGCTGCTGAAACGGCCTAAACGGAGCCTCACCAAAACGGGAGGTCGAAACCTCTGACGGCCAGGCTGCTGAGCTACCTGCTGCTGCTGCTGCTGAGGAAAATGCGCGGACTGAGAACTCTGGGACTACTGAGCTCCCTGACCAGCGGACCTACCACCCTGCACCGCCTGCGCCACCTGCGCTCTACGCGCACTATGGCTCTTCATGCCATCCTCGATGTGGATAGCAGTATCCACTGCCTCAGCATAGGACTTGGGCTTGCTTGTCAAAACGCTCTGGTACAGATCCCCATTCAAGCCCTCCACAAACCTGGTGCTCTTGGCCCTCTCCCGGCCAGCAACATGTGGAACATACGCCAACAAAGCAGAAAACTTGCGAGCGTACTCATGCACCGACAACGAACCCTGCTCCAAGAATTCGAACTCCCGCTCACGGGCAGCTACATAGGAGTCGGGAACATACTCCTTCCTGAAGACCTGGTAGAAAGTGTCCCAAGTAATGCCAACACCAGTCTCCAGTAAGGTACTAGACGTACCTCTCCACCAACGCTCAGCGGACTTCCTCAACAGTAGGGTCACCAACCTCAACCGAAGATCGTCGTCATACTGGGCTCGATCAAACAGATGTATGACGCTATGGAGCCAAGAATCCACGTCCTCACTCGACTCATCACCATTGAAGATAGGAGGAATCATCCTCTGAAACCGAGCTATGACCACATCCATCCTCTCTACCGGAGCCGGCGGAGCTGCAGCCTCCTCCTCTCCACTACTCTCAAGAGTATGACTAGGCACACTAGACTGATCCTCATTCTGTCCTCCTGATTCCTGGAAGAGACCCCTACTACGACCACGACGTCTAGGCGGCATCTAAAACACTCAACAGGATAAGGAAAACAGAACAGATACAGCAAAGAAAGCATATAACACAACATATGCAGCACGTAGTCATATAAGTCAAGCACATGCAATACGCAACACTGTGTCTAGACTCAAGTGTGATCAAAGGAATTGAGCTTATCCCAGTTTAAGCTCTGATACCAAAAATGTCAGGCCTCGTGCTCACAACAGATAAAACCCATGCGGAAGCTATCAAAAAGTGGGTAAAATTTTCGCTTTTGGGCCCAACGGTTTAAAACGTAAGATTTAAAATACAACGATACTTAAAATAAGTTTTCCCCAGACATAAAACAATCAACAACAAAGCATACATAATCCAAACATGTATCAGACTCCCCTACGGGTACAACAACAAAGCACAGGGCATCCCCCTGGCTAACTGATACATATATATATATATGCTATATGCTACTGGGACACACTAGCCACCTCCTGGGGCACCACCAGCTGGGTTAAACCCACGACCAGCTGTAGAACCTGGGTTTCCTGAAAACAACACAACAAAGAAACAAACCAAGCCCCGGAGGGACATGGGGTCAAACCCCAGTACGGAGAGCAACTATAAATCAGCAATAAGCAGCAAGAATAAAAAATGCAGATGCTATGCATGAGACGCCAAGGAAAAATGGAAAGCTCGACCCACAAGGGAGCTAAGGAACTCAAACATAGCTCCAAGAAACAACGACAACGTACAGTGGCCACGGGGTGAGTTCACAGTGTGGTAGTGAGCCACTCGCCATGAAACTACACCCACTTACCGGATGCATCCAAGCCATAATCTCGCTGTAATAAAAGCTCAGATCCGTACCTTATACTGAGCAACAATAATACTGCGAGAAATCCCGAAGACTCTGGTAAAAGCCTGCTAAACACACGACATACAGAACATAAATCCAACGGGTTGCTAATAAAGCTCACGGCTGGAGTTTAAATACTAAAGCCAGCTCTCAATCTAACCCATACAACTTAACAGGAAGCTAATATAAAGGCTAGGAACAAGATCTCGAAGCTAATACGAAAGCTACCTGCAACTTCGAAACGTACGAACACGAACAGCAACTTCGTGCTTTTGTTCCAGCTAACAACAGCCTCTACAAAAGGTATTGGGTGAAAGAGCTCTTCGAGAGGAGTCCAACGCTACCTCAACTGTCCAAAACAACGGCCGGAGTCGACGGGGACTACCGGAGAAGCTCACGGTGAATAGTGACCAAGGGTTGAAGAACAGAGAACGAAAATCGGGAAATATTTTTCTAAATATGGAAACTGGTAATCCACAACGAAGACCAAGTCTCGCTTTAAATAAAACTCTCAACTGCTGCTACCAGCAGGAGCGCATTTCCACCGACGAAACCAGCAGGAGCAATAGTCGACGCATTCTCCACCATTAACGACCCTCTACTGCCAGCAGCAACAACAACAAAAGAGCTTCTAACGCTAAGCCAAAACGGCGTCGCAACAACTAATCCAAACGACGTCGCTTAGGATACGTGATTCTAAATACCAACTGCTGGTCATCCAGCAGCAATACACAAAACAACGTAAAGCACTTCCTCCTGCTGATACCAGCAGCAACATCAAAACGCGGCGTTGCCACTTACTCAAACGACGTCGCTCCATAGACGTCAGCAAAACCAGCAGAAGCACTTTACACAAAAACCAACCATCTGCTGAAACTCCTAGCGCTAACTAAACGACGCCGTATCCTGCTCGCGCTACAGGAAGGTTGACCCGCGTTGACAACCAGCAGGCATACAATTAACGCGATAACACCCATCGAATGACGACAGTAAAGTCTACGTCATCCACACAACGCTCAACAGTAATGCTTACGTCGACATATCTGTTGTCAGCAGGTAATATAAACTATCGACTGGTTCCTCAAAACACCGTTCGAAATTCTATAGCGCTCTCCTGCTGAAATCCACGTAAGCGCTGTTGTCGCCAGCTACCAAAACAAAGAACACAGCGCGCTAAGCTACCAGCAGCAAAGCTTACGTCAGCGACTACGATGCCAACACAAAGCATGACGTCATCAGAGCTGTCACCAGCAGAAACTTCTAAACCCAAAATTTTGAAAATCTCCAGAATTACTCTAAGGAGGGAAATCGACCCGAAAACACAATTCAAACATACAAACAGAGATCTGAATCCCCAAAAATCATCAAAATTCGATAACTTCAACAATTAATCCTTAATCAACATTTCAGGTCTCACACCAGCTGTTGGGTGCGCCTGAGAGCTTTGGGCCTCCGACTGTTGAGTTGTTGCGGTGGGCTTCGTTTCTCCAGCTGTTGAGCTGTGTCTCTTGCGTCTCTAGCTGTTAAGTTTTCTTAGTGAGTTCCATTGACCCCTGTGCAATTGGTGCTTTGAACTCAGTTGGTCTTTATTGTTGTAGTCTCAGGCGGTTGAGATGTTTTGCGAGTTGCGTGCATCCAGCTGTTGAACTCTAATTCACATAATCGTGTCTTGTTTTATTCTGTTCAATTCAGCTATCGTAGCCGTGCTTTGTTGTTGTTGTTTGTTCCTTACCAGGATGCGAGGGCGAGCGGCGATACCGCACTCTCATCTCCATGCTGGGATTTGTTTGCCACCATGCGCCGAGTGGTTAACTACCACAGTTCATGGGTTTGGCAACAGCATGTTGAGTTGTTTGATGCATCTGGTAATTGGGTGTGGTGTAAAGATGAGTGGGTGATTCTCATACGCTTGTACACGCACCGTGGCTACATCTGGTTGTTGATCTTTGCTTTCGATTGTTGACCAGCCTTGAGTTGTTGAGCTCCTGTGGACTCCCTGTTTCGGTTTTAGTCCCTCGATTAGCGGGGGTTCTGTCTTCACTCAGTTCGGCTTGTTTGCGTGATATTGCTTTTGGCTGGAGTTAGTTAAAGATTTCAGATGTGAGTTTAGCGTCTGCCCGCGCAAGAGAAGCTCGCTACTGATGATTTGTTGGAAGGCCCATCCAGCAGTGCTACTAGCGGTGAGTATCTCAAGATGCTTTTGAGCATTTGGTAGTTTTGTAGAGTTTCCTTGTTGGCTCCGAGTGCCAGTTAGCACGGGCAGTAAAAGCATACTTGTCGGATTGTCTATATCAGCCCATTTTTCCTTGTGTTAAGGATTATTCTGGAAACTGGCAAGAGGATTTTGTGGTGATCCATTAGCAATATTGCCTAGTTTTTTGGTGTCTGTAGTGGCTGGTAAGCACTCTAGGCTCTTTTTTCGAAGTTGGAAGAGTTTTCGATGTTTTTGGGTCTCGAGGGACTGCGAGTTTATCGTTTTTCCCTGATCAGATGCTTAATTTGAGAGATCATACCAAGGATTGGTATAGTTTTTGGTGTGGCATTTGTTGCCAAGAGAGGTTTGGTATAACCTTCTTTGGGATTTTGTACTGCGGGAAGTACAAATCTTGCTTAGCGATTTGAAGAAATGTGGAGAATTTAGTAGTTTTCTTCAGATGTTGAGCAGTAGGTGGTTGACCAAAGAGATCTTGTTCCTTTGAGAACGGTGGGTAAGCGTCACCTGTAACCAGATTGTACTTGTTAAGTATGGACTTTTGAACCTCTGCTTGTGAACCCTGTGTTTCTTGCAAAATTCTCCTTCTTAGATCTTGCTGGATTTGAGAATTAAGGTTAGGTCCGCACTTAGATTCTTCAGGTTTTTTGTATGTTTTGGGATAAATTGGATCTTTGGTGTGCGATTTGCGAGTACCGGCTGTGTTGTTATGGACACGTAGTGTGTTTTATTTGTTAAGCCGAGGAAATGGAATATCAGATCCTTCTTTTGTGTTGAATACTGATGGAATGGGCGGGACTAGACCCTCAATTTGACTGTTTTGGCTAGCAAGGAATTTTGCAAGGATATTTGAGAGACCGAATCTGAGATGAGTGGAGCGTATCCTCATCTATGTTGGGACAGCCTTATTATTCTTTTGTTTTGTTTCCTTCAGATTCGAGTTTTGTTCCTACTCCGTTGGTAATTGGTTGTTCTTTGTGTCGATCCCTTCTTGACAGTGCACATTGCAACTTGGCCTTTGATTATTAGCTGTTTAAGGCATGGCAGTTTAGTTGCAATGAACTTCGTGTTATGTTGGATCTTTTGGAGATCGCAGAAAGAATTGTCTCTGTTCTTAGTTTGGCAGTTCCAACATGAACTATCTTCTTAGCACGGCGTGTTCTTGCTGAGGAAGTGAGCCTAAAACCTTCATATATGCTACAAGTGTTAAATCAGTTTTCTATAGCTATCTGCTTGTGATTGTTTCTCAGCAATAGATTTCTGGTTGCTGTGTTTTCCCGTTATCTCGAATGCTCTGTTAGTAGCCTTTGGGGTTGAGAGTTGGCGCACTTGTGATCGTTCAGCATGTAGTTTAACCTTCCAGTGTTAGCTATGTTAAAGATGGTTTTGTTTAATTCCAGAGTTGCTGTGTGATTTCGAGGGAGAAATCTTTTAAGGTGGAGAGGAATGTGAGACCCGAAATTTGTTAAATGTAAATTGGTTGGGAATTAATCGGTTTTTAGAGGATTCTGGTGGTTCAGATTTCTGTTTGTGAGTTTGGGTTGCATTTTCGGGTCAGATTTTACACTTAGAGCAGTTCTAGAAATTTTGGAATTTTCAAGTTTGAAATATGTTTTGTGGAGAATTCTGTTGGCAGATTTGCTGACGTCATGTTTTCTGTTGCGCGCTGCCGTAGAAATTGATGACGTACGATTATCCGTTAGCGCTTGTGTTATTCTGGACATTGACAGCAAGTTCCTGTAGCGCGAAGGAAACGGTGTCGTTTTGGTGAAGTATCTGCTGGGTGATATCTGTTAGTAGTTAGTTCCTGTAGCGGGTGTAAAACGCCGTCATATTGACTTAGCGTCAGCAATTGTATCTTAGGTGTTGTGTGTGTTAATAAGCAGCAGCAAAGCTGACGTTGTCGACAGATATGGTGACGTATTCTATGCGACGTCGTTTTATTTAGTTGTTACGACGTCGTATTGTTCTAGGGCCAGCGATCGCTGTTGCGGTCGTTTAGTTCATCAGATATGATGACGTAGGTTACGTGGCGTCGTATTTTCTTTGAATGGATCTTTTGTAGCGTAGCGCTTTGATCAGATTTGCTGACGTGTGCGAAGTGTTGTCGTTTTGATTAGTGCTCGTTGTCTTTGCGTTGCGGTTGCTGGCATGAGCTTCGCACTGTTGAAGAAGCTGTTGGGTATCAGCTACGTACTGTTCCCGTTGCTGTTTGCAGTTGCGATTGTTATGTTAGTGTCGGTGGATTTTAAATCAGGTTTCTCGCGTGTATATAAGAAGCAGGACTTGGTCTTCGTTTCATTAAATCAGACTCCATACTTAGTGAAATATCCTCTCGACTTTCATTATTTTCTCGAACCCTAAACACTGTACACCGTGATTTTCATCCGCCGATTGCCGCAGTTTCCCGTCTCTGTTTTGGGCAAGGTCGGTGGCGCAGCACTCCTTAGGAGTTCCTCTTTCGATTAATACCAGCTAGAAGGTTTGAATTGGCCTTGGAGTGAGATCGCGAAGCAGCAGCAGTAGCTCCCTTGTTCGTGTGTTTGATGTGTGCAGGTAGCCTTTCGGTTTAGCTTTGAGATCTTACTCCTAGCTTTGATTTAAGCTTCCTGTTAGGTTGTTGAGGTAAGATAATTAGCTGGTTGAGTTGTAGCTCCCGGCCGTGAGTTTCTGTTAGCTTTCCTAAGATCTCGTGCATATTGTTTCGCAGGTTCGTGTGTCTTTGAGACTCCATTCGATAGTTCTCCAGGTCTGGGTGAGCTTCAGGGTAAGTGATTCTTACCATTTCTAGCGTAGTTCCTGCTGTTGAGTTTCGATATAGTGATAGGACCAGGTTTCAGCTCTTGGCTGTAGGTTGTAGTGTTTAGAAATTCAGTTGTTGAACTGATTTGCCAGGTGCCTTATCAGATTCGAGCTTCCGGGCAGATTCGTGGAATTTTGTAGGAGCCCTGAGGGATCTGAGTTGAGCGGGTCGCTGGTACCGTTAGCTGGAGGAATCTGTTGGAGGTATTTTGTCGTGTGAGGTACGAATCGAGCTTGTAAGTCAACTTTGAGATAGGCATGGGAATTTGTTATGTGTGTATTGTACAGCTGCGACTGGTATTTGTGTTGAGGCAGAGTTGTGTGTATTCTGCATGTCTATTGGCTGAATTGTCGTGCTTATTGCTTGTTGTAGCTGAGCTGGTTGTATCATGCATGGTTGTATTCTTGTTGTGCGGCCATATATGCGTATTACAGTATGCTGTTATATGTAGTTATTGGCATTGCAAGCATCCATCTCATGTTGAGCATTGTAATGCATCTGCATAGCATATTGGGCCCTTGATTGTCAGGCCTCGTGCTCTTTATAGAGTAAAGTCATACAAACACACGCGGAAGCTATCAAAAAGCGGGTAAAATTTTCGCTTTTGGCCTGACGGGTTAAAACAATATAATTTAAAATAGTGCATACTCAAAATAAATATCCCAGTTTATTAAAACCACCAAACATCACAATCAGTATAGCATATGAGTACAAGTATCAGACTCCAACCACAAAGTACAACAACAAAGCACAGGACATCCCCTGGCTAACAGTACTGATACATATAAATATGCTATACGCAACTGGGACACGCTAACCACCTCCTGGGGCACCACCAGCTGGGTTAAAACCACGACCAGCTGTAAAACCTGGGTTCCCTAAAAACAACACAAACAAGGAAACAAACCAAGCCCCAGAGGGACATGGGGTCAAACCCCAGTACGGAGAGCAAAAGAAATAGCTAAAGAAAAGCATAAGATAAAAATGCAAATACTATGCGTGCAATCGAGGCTACCACCGAACACCGGGAGCCAAAGAAATCCAGCAGATGCTCAAAAACCAAAATCAGGTGCCATAATATGAGGTGTGAGAGCTACTCACTCCGCCCATATACATACTCAACCTGCGGTCACCCAACCCATAAGGTGTGAGAGCTACTCACTCCGCTCATGGTGGCCAATCACACCAACAGGGAGAAAGCACGTGAGGTGTGGGAGCTACCCACTCCGTCCACAATTCTGCACCTTAACACATACACTTCAGGCAGTACAAGGCACGGCAATAAAAGAGATCTGAATGCACAATGATAACGAGTGTATGCAATAAACAGCAGGCAGCAACAATGCGCAACATACACAAAACAACACACAGCAATCACTGCACATATCCACACCAGATCTCACACATTATCTCTACCAATTTCCAAGCTATGACAAGCTCAAATCCGTACCTTAATTCTGTGCAATAACTACCACAACAAGGAGCCCGAGAGATCTGGTTAGAAACCTGCTAAACACACAACGTACAAGCATCAATCTCACGGGTCACAAGTACAAACCAAAGGCTGGGAGTTACAACTCAAACCAGCAACTAATCAACCCATACAACTTAGCAGGAAGCTTAGACTAAGGCTAGAACCAAGATCTCATCGAATAAAATGGCGTTCTACCTGAACTACGCAATGCACGAACACAACAGCAACTTCGTGCTTTTGCTCCATCCAACGACAGCCTCCTAAAGCAGCATAGGAAGAAAGAGCTCTTCGAGAGGATTCCAACGCTACCTCAAACGTGACAAATGGTGGCCGGAATCAACGGGAATTGCCGGATAAAATCAACGGTGAACAGTACCCGAGGGTTTGAGAAACAGAGAACGAAGGTCGGGTAAATTTTGCTAAGTATGGAATCTAATGAAGTAATAGAAGACCATGCTTCTAACATATAAATACCCGCGAGACATCTGGTTAAAAACAGGCACCGACATAAACAGATCTCACAGCCAATACAACGCATGCGCTACTTGCTCAAAACTCCACGGTGAAATCTGAAATATTAACGCTAATGAAGTCTGAAGACTATTGCTCATCGCTGGAGAAATATGGAAAGCTAAACACAACGCTTTCTTCGAAACCGTGGTGAAATCTGGATAACAAACCACGCTGGTAATAGCGCTAATACCAAAACGACGTCGCACAGGGCCACAGGTGAAATCTGAATGCTAGCGCTAAAAGCTGGACACTGAAACCTGGTCACTCGAATGCTAACTAACAAAACAGATCTCTCCCTCCAGCGTTCACCAAACGACGCCGTAACCACTTAACCAAACGACATCGTTTAGCCCTCAATACAAAAGAACGCGGGCAGATCTCTACTTCAGATTCTAGCGCTAAATACAAAACCAGATCTCACAAAAACGACGGTGTTTCCTTTCCTACGCAACAAAACACGCTGCGCAAAGACAAAGGCACAAGCGACCATATTTCTCAAGAAACCCGAACAGCTTTCACCAAAACCAAGCAGACCTCTCAAAACCAGATTTCACACTCGAAATCTCTAAAATATCAAAATTTCCAGAATTGCTTAAAATGTGATTTTCGACCCGAAAATACAAACCAAACTTCCAAACAGAGATCTGAACCACCAGAAATCTCCAAAAACCGATTAATTCAACAATTAATCTTAATTAAATTTTCAGGTCTCACGTTTCTCCCCCACTAAAAAGGATTTCGTCCTCGAAATCGAACAACAATTCTGAAAACACAACACTACAGCAAAATACAAAACAGGAACTCGCCTAACACATGGCCAAGAGTTCAAGATTACTGAGCAAACAATTTACAACAACTAGGGAAGAAATACAACCAAAAACTACAAACTACTGGAAATTTAGCTCAACAGCTACTCAAACAGATGCGGCCACTCGCGCTGCATCTTTTCTTCCAGCTCCCAAGTAGCTTCTTCCCTTCCATGTTTGCTCCTCTGTACCATTACCAACGGAATGGTCTTATTCCTCAACTGTTTCTCTTTTCTACCAAGGATCTGCAAGGGATATTCTCGATAACTCAACGTCTGATCTAGCTCAACCTCGTCAGTCCTAAGCACATGAGACGGATCTGGCTCATACTTCCTCAACATGGAAACATGAAAGACGTCATGTAGAGAAGACAACTCTGACGGAAACAACAGCCGATACGCTAAAGGGCCAATTCTCTCAACAATCACATACGGTCCGAAGTAACGAGGGGCTAACTTTCCCTTGTGTCCAAAGCGCATGACACTGCGAAACGGAGAAACTTTTAGAAAAACATGATCACCAACCTGAAATTCTAGAGGTCGACGCCTCTTATTCGCATAACTGGCTTGGCGATCCTGTGCAGATTTCATCCGCTGTCTAATAAGATCCACATGATCTTTCATTTGCTGCACAAAGTCAGGGGCAGATAGCTGCTTCTCCCCCACTTCTTCCCAACATACCGGCGATCTGCACTTTCTACCATACAAAGCCTCAAACGGCGCCATACCAATTGTCACTTGGTAGCTGTTATTGTACAAAAACTCAACCAAAGACAACGCGTCTTGCCAGCTACCTCCGAAATCCAACACAACAGCTCGCAACATATCCTCCATGCTGCACAAAGTCAGGGGCAGATAGCTGCTTCTCCCCCACTTCTTCCCAACATACCGGCGATCTGCACTTTCTACCATACAAAGCCTCAAACGGCGCCATACCAATTGTCACTTGGTAGCTGTTATTGTACAAAAACTCAACCAAAGACAACGCGTCTTGCCAGCTACCTCCGAAATCCAACACAACAGCTCGCAACATATCCTCCAACGTTTGGATAGTTCACTCAGATTGGCCATCTGTCTGGGGTGATACGCGGTGCTCATCGCCAATCTGGTACCCAAAGCTGTTTGTAAACTCTTCCAAAACCTGGAAGTAAACCTCAGATCTCGGTCGGAAACGATCGAAACGGGCACACCATGCAGTCTAACAACAAAATCAACGTACATCTTTGCCATCTTCTTCAACGAGAAGGTCATTCCATAGGGAATAAAATGTGCAGACTTCGACAGACGGTCTACAACCACCAAATAGCATCGCATCCTCTGCTGGAACGAGGCAGATGCGTCACGAAATCCATAGCAATGTGCACCCAATTCCACTGGGGCACTTCCAAACTCTGTAACAGACCACCAGGTCTCATCCTTTCGGCCTTTACCATCTGACAGTTCAAAAAACGAGCGACAAAACCAGCAACATCGCTCTTCAGGCCAGCCCACCAAAAGTGCGGCTTCAACGCATGGTACATCTTCCGTGCACCAGGATGAACACTATGTCTACTACAGTGCACCTCTGAAGGATCTCCTCCTTCAAATCAATCAAATTGGGTACAACCAGCCTGCCCTGGAAACGCAAACAACCGTCGGAAGAGACAGAATAATCCTCAAGTTCACCAGCCCTGACCTTCAACTTCAACTCGTGGATAGACGGATCAGTCCTCTGAGCTGCTCGAATAATCGAAACAATCTGTGGCTCCACTTGGAACGATGAAACCACAACGCAATCCTCAGTCGGGTAGAATCTCCAACTTGTAGTGTTAAGATGCTCTTCATCCTTAGAGATGTACAACGACGCAAGCATCTCACTAGCCTTCCTGCTCAAAGCATCGGCCACTACGTTCGACATCCCAGGCTGGTACTTAATCTCACAATCAAAGTCCTTTAGCAGCTCCATCCATCGACGTTGTCTCATGTTCAAATCAGGCTGCGAAAACAAATACTGCAAACTTTTGTGGTCGGAGTACACCACACACTGCTCGCCATACAGGTAGTGACGCCAGATCTTCAATGCAAATACCACCGCTGCTAACTCCAAATCATGGACTGGATAACGAGTCTCGTGCGGTATCAACTGCCGTGAGGCATACGCAATGACTCGACCGTTCTGCATAAACACACAACCCAATCCATTAAGCAAAGCGTCAGAGCAAACAACGAATCCACCTGTTCCAGATGGCAGAGCCAACACAGGCGCAGTAGTCAGTTTCTCTTTAAGCAGTTAAAAAGAATTCTCACACTGCTCAGTCCAAACAAAACGCTTGTCCTTCTGAGTCAATTGAGTCATCGGCTTTTCTATACTTGAGAATCCCTCAATGAAGCGACGATAATAGCCAGCCAGACCCAAGGAACTACGAATCTCGGAAACATTTCTGGGACGCTCCCAGTTCAGAACGGCGTCAACCTTGATAGGATCTACAGAAATCCCCTCGGCTGAAATCACATGTCCCAAGAATACGACGCGATCCAACCAGAATTCACACTTGGAAAACTTTGCATACAACTGTTGGTCTCTCAGCGTCTGAAGGACAATCTGCAAATGCTCCTTGTGCTCCAAAGGAGTCTTCGAATAGACTAAGATGTCGTCGATGAACACGATCACAAACTGATCAATAAACTCGCGGAAAACTCGGTTCATCAAATCCATAAAGACTGTAGGGGCATTCGTCAATCCGAACGGCATAACCAAAAACTCATAATGCCCGTACCTCGTACGAAAATCAGTCTTCACGACATCTTGATCTCTCACTCTCAGCTGATGGTACCCTGAACGAAGATCAATCTTCTAGTACACCGCAAAACCTTGAAACTGATCAAACAGATCATCGATTCTCGGCAACGGGTACTTGTTCTTGACAGTGGCTTTATTCAGTTGGCGAAAATCAATGCACATCCGCATTAAGCCATCCTTATTCTTTACAAATAAAATAGGCGCTCCCCACGATGACAAACTAGGACGAATAAAAAATTTCTCCAGCAAATCATCTAACTGCACCTTGAGTTCTCGCAACTCCGCAGGCGCTAGACGATAACGGGCACGTGAAATCGGAGCTGTGCCAGGCACCAGCTCTATGCTGAAGTCAATCACTAGGACGAATAAAAAATTTCTCCAGCAAATCATCTAACTGCACCTTGAGTTCTCGCAACTCCGCAGGCGCTAGACGATAACGGGCACGTGAAATCGGAGCTGTGCCAGGCACCAGCTCTATGCTGAAGTCAATCTCTCGCCTCGGAGGGAAACCAGGAATCTCCTCCGGGAATACATCCGGGAAATGTCGCACCACGGGAACGTCACTGAGCTGAACATGGGAAGAAGAAGATGCATCCAAAGCGTAGATCATAAAGCCAGCATTCCCCAAGGATAACAAGCTGAATATCTCCATCACTGAGACTAGGGGAATCTTCGATCTAGAGTCCTGGCCGTAGAAGTCCCACTTCTCGCCAGACAAAGGCCTAAAGCGCACAATCCCATGGAAACAATCCACGGAGGCCCTATAGTTGGACAGCACATCCATCCCAACTATGAAATCGAAATCCCAAAGCATCAAACGGATCAAGTTCGCTAACAGAACATGCTCACCAAACCGCAACACACCATCCAACAAGACCTCCTGGGAGAACAAGCTCACACCGCCAGGGGTAGACACGAAAACAGCATCGCGCAACGAAATGGTACACAGACCATGCTCAACAACAAACGAATCAGAAATAAACGAATGCGATGCACCGGTGTCAAACAACACACGTGCAGGAAAGTCAAAGACAAGACATGTACCTCCATCGCGCAACGAAATGGTACACAGACCATGCTCAACAACAAACGAATCAGAAATAAACGAATGCGATGCACCGGTGTCAAACAACACACGTGCAGGAAAGTCAAAGACAAGACATGTACCTCCAATCACCCTGCTCGGTGTATCCTCGGCCTTCTCCCTCGTAATGGCGTTGGCCTAAGCATGCTGAGGTCCAGAAAATAACTGCTGAGTGGACTGCCCGAACCACAACGGACCAGGCTGAAGAAACGGCCTGAAATGAGTCTCGCCACCTCTGGACTGCTGAAGCTAGGGGGGACGACCCCTAGACTGACCTCCACGACCCTGAGGCGGGGCCGCGGTCTGCTGTGATCCCACTGACGGACACACTCTAGCAAAATGCCCGTACTGGCCACAAATGTTGCAGGAACCCTGCACACCAACACACTGGGTCGACGAATGTCTGCCCCACAGTAACCACAAAACTCAGCTCGAGATCCACTACTACTCGAGCTACCAGAACCAGAATAGCCAGAACCCGACTTCTTCTTGAACTGCTGACCGCTTGGTCGAAACCTTTGACGGCCAGACTGCTGGGCCACCTGCTGCTGCTACTGTTGGGGCTGATGAGCTGACTGGGAGGACTGGGAAGACTGCGCTCCCTGAATAGCAGGAGGACCACCTTGCCCTACCTGCTGTCTGCGAGCACGACGACTCCGCAAACCTTCCTCAATGTCGATGGCACTATCCACCGCCTCATCATAGGTCTTGGGCTTACTGGTCAACACCATCTGATACAACTCTGCTTCAAGCCCTCAATAAATCTAGTCCTCTTGGCCGTCTCACGGCCAGAAACATGGGAAACGTACGCCAACAGAGAAGAAAACTTTCTAGCATACTCCCGAACAGTCATGGAACCCTGCTCCAGATGGTCGAACTCCCTCTCCCGGGCTTCACATAAGACTTGGGCACATACTCTTGCCGGAAGGTCACGCAAAAACTGTCCCAAGAGATCCCAAAACCGGTCTCTAACAAGGTACTCGAAGCGCCTCGCCACCAGCGCTCTGCAGCCTTCCTGAGTAAGAGGGTCGCTAAACTCAGCCGAAGATCATCATCATACTCCACCCGATCGAAAAGACTAATAATATTCCTGAGCCACGAGTCCGCATCCTCACTGGACTCATCACCATTAAAGACTGGAGGGTTCATCCTCTGAAACCGTGCTATAACAACATCCATCCGCTCTACCGGGGGAGGCAAGTCACCAACTTCCTCCTCCTCATCGTGCCTACTACCAGAGCGACTAGGAGCGCTACGCCGATCCTTGTTATGTCCTGCCGATTCCTCAAACTGCCCCCTACCTCTACCACGACGTCTAGGCTGCATCTACGAAAACACTCAACAAGATCAAACAAAACAGAACAGATACAACATAGATAGCACATAAATATGCATCACGTAATCACATAGCCAAGCACCTGCAACACACGACACTGTGCCTAGACTCAAGTGTGATCAAAGAAGTCGAGCTTATCCCAGCTTAAGCTCTGATACCAAAAATGTCAGGCCTCGTGCTCTTTACAGAGTAAAGTCATACAAACACACGTGGAAGCTATCAAAAAGCGGGTAAAATTTTCGCTTTTGGCCTGACGGGTTAAAACAATATAATTTAAAATAGTGCAATACTCAAAATAAATATCACAGTTTATAAAAACCACCAAACATCACAATCAGTATAGCATATGAGTACAAGTATCAGACTCCAACCACAAAGTACAACAACAAAGCACAGGACATCCCCTAGCTAACAGTACTGATACATATAAATATGCTATACGCAACAGGGACACGCTAACCACCTCCTGGGACACCACCAGCTGGGTTAAAACCACGACCAGCTGTAAAACCTGGGTTCCCTGAAAACAACACAAACAAGGAAACAAACCAAGCCCCAGAGGGACATGAGGTCAAACCCCAGTACGGAGAGCAAAAGAAATAGCTAAAGAAAAGCATAAGATAAAAATGCAAATACTATGCGTGCAATCGAGGCTACCACCGAACACCGGGAGCCAAAGAAATCCAGCAGCTGCTCAACAACCAAAATCAGGTGCCATAATATGAGGTGTGAGAGCTACTCACTCCGCCCATATACATACTCAACATGCGGTCACCCAAACCCATAAGGTGTGAGAGCTACTCACTCCGCTCATGGTGGCCAATCACAATAAAAGAGATCTGAATGCACAATGATAACGAGTGTATGCAATAAACAGCAGGCAGCAACAATGCACAGCATACACAAAACAACACACAGCAATCACTGCACATATCCACGCAAGATCTCACACATTATCTATGCCAATTTCCAAGCTATGACAAGCTCAAATCCGTACCTTAATTCTGTGCAATAACTACCACAACAAGGAGCCCGAGAGATCTGGTTAGAAACCTGCTAAACACACAACGTACAAGCATCAATCTCACGGGTCACAAGCACAAACTCACGGCTGGGAGTTACAACTCAAACCAGCAACTAATCAACCCATACAACTTAGCAGGAAGCTTAAACTAAGGCTAGAACCTAGATCTCATCGAATAAAACGGAGTTCTACCTGAACTACGCAACGCACGAACACAACAGCAACTTCATGCTTTTGCTCCAGCCAACGACAGCCTCCTAAAGCAGTATAGGAACAAAGAGCTCTTCGAGAGGATTCCAACGCTACCTCAAACGTGACAAATGGTGGCTAGAATCAACGGGAATTTCCGGATAAAATCAACGGTGAACAGTACCCGAGGGTTTGAGAAACAGAGAACGAAGGTCGGGTAAATTTTGCTAAGTATGGAATCTGATGAAGTAATAGAAGACCACGCTTCTAACATATAAATACCCACGAGACATCTGGTTAAAAACAGGCACCGACATAAACAGATCTCACAGCCAATACAACGCATGCACTACTTGCTCAAAACTCCACGGTGAAATCTGAAATATTAACGCTAATGAAGTCTGAAGACTATTGCTCATCGCTGGAGAAATCTGGAAAGATAAACACAACGCTTGCTTTGAAACCGTGGTGAAATCTGGATAACAAACCCACGCTGGTAATAGCGCTAATACCAAAACGATGTCGCACAGGGCCACAGGTGAAATCTGAATGCTAGCGCTAAAAGCTGGACACTGAAACCTGGTCACTCGAACGCTAACTAACAAAACAGATCTCTCCTTCCAGCGTTCACCAAACGACTCCGTAACCACTTAACCAAACGACATCGTTTAGCCCTCAATACAAAAGCACGCGGGCAGATCTCTACTTCAGATTCTAGCGCTAAATACAAAACCAGATCTCACAAAAACGACGGCGTTTCCTTTCCTACGCTACAAAACACGCTGCGCAAAGACAAAGGCACCAGCGACCAGATTTCTCAAGAAACCCGAACAACTTTCACCAAAACCGAGCAGACCTCTCAATATATGACAATCTTTATATATGTTATTCGCATTTATTTATGGCATTCTTTATTTTCATTATGTTATATGATGTTAACAATTGTGTTGGATAAAGACCTAGAATACACCATAGTGTATGTTAGATGTGATAGTGGATATGATGGCTATCATGAAACACATCTAATAGTCACTGTGTATTCTGAATTCGTTCCTAGTCTATTGGGCCGTCAAAATGAGGATAAGGCCGCCCGAGCTTGAGACTAGCATCTGCGATGTGAAGTACCATGTTTCATTGGCAGGGAACATTGTGATGTTCTGATCATGCAGATGGATAGTGACCTGGTTATCTATCGAACTACCCTCGTTCGGACTTTCCAAGTGGTTACCATTTGTCGAGTGGATAAGTCCGAGGTCTTGGTTGTACCGATTAGTCCTCACTACTCGAAACGCCATTGAGGATCTACATGATAGGCGCCTCACTTTGACCCGTTTGCCGACTCATTTGGGGTCATTAGGCGGCGGGATTGGGTGAGGTCCCGATGCATGTAGGAGTCGATGCTTCGTTGTCGAGGATTCACCGCTCGCTCTCATGCGTGGATATCCTATGCTATCTGAGGGGATAATAGTGTATAAATCTCTGGCCAGAGTACTGGATGTGTTATGGGTAAATGGGTTTACCTAGTTACACTCGCGATGTCACTATTCGATCTCCAAGATGTATGCATAGTTATCGGATCTTTAGCGACTCTCGATTTACCAATGGTCGTTGATCTGATCGGGATATATGTGTTGAAAGGACCGTACTGTACGCTAACCACGACCAACTGGTTCTTGCAGGCACTATCAGTGATACCTAGGAGATCATGGGGCGATGTTGCTAGGCGCTTTACCATGATCCGTTGGGCAAGTCCGAAATTGTGATTTCGGAGCCACAATGGTTGTGGGCCCACGGCTAGCTGTATCCCTGAACCATTGAGGGTCACACAAGTACTGGATTTATGATTCACACACGGAAACTGAGCTCAATGTGTTGAGCATAGGAAGAGGATTTTAGGGAGTGCGACTTCCTAAAAGTCAATAGGGGTCAAATTGCGATTTCCCAAAGTTGAGGGGCAAAACTGTCATTTTGGACTAGGTATCTGAAAAATTGTTTTTCGCATCATAATATTCAGTTTTGGAAACTGAGTCGATCGGTCTGATCTGATCGTCGATCGGAGTTATGATGAAACCGTGGTGATTTAAATGAACCGAATGTTCATATGGAATTGGGCCTGACCCAAGTCCAATTGGGCCAGTTCAAGCCCATGTATATTTGTTATATACTAGTATTGTACTAGGGCTTTAATCATACAAAACCATAGCCTCCAAGCTCCAAAACCGCCGCCCCTCCTCTCAAACCTCACGCACGGCCGCCGCCCACCGCCGCGCCGCCGCCGTCCGTTCGTCGTGTGATCGGACTTGTTTCGATCATCGCGACGAGGAGTTTCTGTCCGTGCCAGAATCCGTCAGATCTTCTAGTGCAGATTGACGGAGGAAACTTGTTTCCGGTCGTGGACCTGATTGACGATCTACCGCCGCCTACCGTTTGAAGTGCCGGTTTCCTCGTGAAACTGGTCGGAGCCAGGCGCCTAGACTCCAGCAAGGTAACGATTCTATGAACACCCTATGAATGTTTATAGAATTGTATTTGAATGTATTGAACGTTTCTCGGGGCAATTTTTGATTTCCGCTGCGCCCATGGGAAACGGGATCCGGATCCGCCATTGTCGCCAACAATTTCTCCCCCACTAAAAAGGATTACGTCCTCGAAATCGAACAACAATTCTGAAAACACAACACAACAGCAAAATACAAAACAGGAACTCGCCTAACACATGGCCAAGAGTTCAAGATTACTGAGCAAACAATTTACAACAACTAAGGAAGAAATACAACCAAAAACTACAAACTACTGGAAATTTAGCTCAACATCTACTCAAACAGATGCGGCCACTCGCGCTGCATCTTTTCTTCCAGCTCCCAAGTAGCTTCTTCCCTTCCATGTTTGCTCCACTGCACCATTACCAACGGAATGGTCTTATTCCTCAACTGTTTCTCTTTTCTACCAAGGATCTGCAAGGGATATTCTCGATAACTCAACGTCTGATCTAGCTCAACCTCGTCAGTCCTAAGCACATGAGACGGAGCTGGCTCATACTTCCTCAACATGGAAACATGAAAGACGTCATGTAGAGAAGACAACTCTGGTGGCAACAACAGCCGATACGCTAAAGGGCCAATCCTCTCAACAATCTCATACGGTCCGACGTAACGAGGGGCTAACTTTCCCTTGTGTCCAAAGCGCATGACACTGCGAAACGGAGAAACTTTGAGAAAAACATGATCACCAACCTGAAATTCTAGAGGTCGACGCCTCTTATTCGCATAACTGGCTTGGTGATCCTGGGCAGCTTTCATCCGCTGTCTAATAAGATCCACATGATCTTTCATTTGCTGCACAAAGTCAGGGACAGATAGCTGCTTCTCCCCCACTTCTTCCCAACATACCGGCGATCTGCACTTTCTACCATACAAAGCCTCAAACGGCGCCATACCAATCGTCACTTGGTAGCTGTTATTGTACGAAAACTCAACCAAAAACAACGCGTCTTGCCAGATACCTCCGAAATCCAACACAACAGCTCGCAACATATCCTCCAACGTCTGGATAGTTCGCTCATATTGGTCATCCGTCTGGGGGTGATACGCGGTGCTCATCGCCAATCTGGTACCCAAAGCTGTTTGTAAACTCTTCCAAAACCTACAATAAACCTCGGATCTCGGTCGGAAACGATCGAAACGGGCACACCATGCAGTCTAACAACAAAATAAACGTACAACTTTGCCATATTCTTCAACTAGAAGGTCATTCCATAGGGAATAAAATGTGCAGACTTCGACAAAGGCACTACAACCACCCAAATAGCATCGCATCCTCTGCTGGAACGAGGCAGAGGCGTCACGAAATCCATAGCAATGTACTCCCAATTCCACTGGGGCACTTCCAAACTCTGTAACAGACCACCAGGTCTCATCCTTTCGGCCATTACCATCTGACAGTTCAAAAAACGAGCGACAAAACCAGCAACATCGCTGTAACAGACCACCAGGTCTCATCCTTTCGGCCATTACCATCTGACAGTTCAAAAAACGAGCGACAAAACCAGCAACATCGCTCTTCAGGCCATCCCACCAAAAGTGCGGCTTCAACGCATGGTACATCTTTCGTGCACCAGGATGAACACTATGTCTGCTACAGTGCGCCTCCCGAAGGATCTCATCCTTCAAATCAATCAAATTGGGCACAACCAGCCTGCCCCGAAAACGCAAACAACCATCGGAAGAGACAGAATAATCCTCAAGTTCACCAGCCGTGACCTTCAACTTCAACTCGTGGATAGACGGATCAGTCCTCTGAGCTGCTCGAATAATCGAAACAATCTGTGGCTCCACTTGGAACGATGAAACCACAACGCAATCCTCAGTCGGGTAGAATCTCCAACCCGTAGTGTTAAGATGCTCTTGATCCTTAGAAATGTACAACGACGCAAGCATCTCACTAGCCTTCCTGCTCAAAGCATCGGCCACTACGTTCGACTTCCCAGGCTGGTACTTAATCTCACAATCAAAGTCCTTTAGCAGCTCCATCCACCGATGTTGTCTCATGTTCAAATCAGGCTGCGAAAACAAACACTGCAAACTTTTGTGGTGGGAGTACACCACAAACTGCTTGCAAAGACCACCGCCGCTAACTCCAAATCATGGACTGGATAACGAGTCTCATGCGGTTTCAACTGCCGCGAGGCATACGCAATGACTCGATCGTTCTGCATAAACACACAACCCAATCCATTAAGCGAAGCGTCAGAGCAAACAACGAATCCACCTGTTCCGGATGGCAGAGCAAACACAGGCGCAGTAGTCAGTTTCTCTTTAAGCAGTTGAAAAGCATTCTCACACTGCTCAGTCCAAACAAAACGCTTGTCCTTCTGAGTCAATTGAGTCATCGGCTTTGCTATACTTGAGAATCCCTCAATGAAGCGACGATAATAGCCAGCCAGACCCAAGAAACTACGAATATCGGAAACATTTCTGGGACGCTCCCAGTTCAGAACGACGTCAACCTTGCTAGGATCTACAGAAATCCCCTCGGCTTAAATCACATGTCCCAAGAATACGACGTGATCCAACCAGAATTCACACTTGGAAAACTTTGCATACAACTGTTGGTCTCTCAGCGTCTGAAGGACAATCCGCAAATGCTCCTTGTGCTCCAAAGGAGTCTTCGAATAGACTAAGATGTCGTCGATGAACACGATCACAAACTGATCAATAAACTCGTTAGAAAACTCGTTTCATCAAATCCATAAAGATTGCAGGGGCATTCGTCAATCCGAACGGCATAACCAAAAACTCATAATGCCCGTACCTCGTACGAAAAGCAGTCTTCACGACATCTTGATCTCTCACTCTCAGCTGATGGTACCCTAAACGAAGATCAATCTTCGAGTACACCGCAGAACCTTGCAACTGATCAAACAGATCATCGATTCTCGGCAACGGGTACTTGTTCTTGACAGTGGTTGAGTTCTCGCAACTCCGCAGGCGCAAGACGATAAGGGGCACGCGAAATCGGAGCTGTGCCAGGCACCAGCTCTATGCTGAAGTCAATCTCCCGCCTCGGAGGGAAACAAGGAATCTCCTCCGGGAATACATTCGGGAAATGTCGCACCACGGGAACGTCACTGAGCTGAACACAGGAAGAAGAAGACGCATCCAAATCGTAGATCATAAAGCCAGCATTCCCCAAGGATAACAAGCTGAACATCTCCATCACTGAGACTAGGGGAATCTTTGATCTAGAGTCCTGGCCGTAGAAGTCCCACTTCTCGCCAGACAAAGGCCTAAAGCGCACAATCCCATGGAATCAATCCACGGAGGCCCTATAGTTGGACAGCACATCCATCCCAACTATGCAATCGAAATCCCAAAGCATCAAACAGATCAAGTTCGCTAACAGAACATGCTCACCAAACCGCAACACACCATCCAACAAGACCTCCTGGGATAACAAGCTCACACCACCAGGGGTAGACACGAAAATAGCATCGCGCAACGAAATGGTACACAGACCATGCTCAACAACAAACGAATCAGAAATAAACGAATGTGATGCACCGGTGTCAAACAACACACGTGCAGGAAAGTCAAAGACAAGACATGTACCTCCAATCACCCTACTCGGTGTCTCCTCGGCCTGCTCCCTCGTAATGGCGTTGGCCTGAGCATGCTGAGGTCCAGAAAATAACTGCTGAGACGACTGCCCGAACTGCGACGGACCAAGCTGAAGAAACGGCCTGAACTGAGTCTCGCCACCTCTGGACTGCTGAAGCTGGGGGGGACGACCCCTAGACTGACCTCCACGACCCTGAGGCAGGGCCGCGGTCTGCTGTGATCCCACTGACGGACACACTCTAGCAAAATGCCCATACTGGCCGCAAATGTTGCAGGAACCCTGCACACCAACACACTGGGTCGACGAATGTCTGCCCCCACAGTAACCACAAAAATCAGCCCGAGATCCACTACTACTCGAGCTACCGGAACCAGAAGAGCCAGAACCCGACTTCTTCTTGAACTGCTAACCACGAGGTCGAAACCTCTAACGGCCAGACTGCTGGGCCACCTGCTGCTGATGCTGCTGCTGCTGCTGGGGCTGATGAGCTGACTGGGAGGACTGGGAAGACTGCGCTCCCTGAATAGCAGGACGACCACCTTGCGCTACCTGCTGTCTACGAGCACGACGACTCCGCAAACCTTACTCAATGTCGATGGCACTATCCACCGCCTCAGCATAGGTCTTGGGCTTACTGGTCAACACCATCTGATACAACTCTTCGTTCAAGCCCTCAAGAAATCTAGTCCGCTTGGCCGTATCACGGCCAAAAACATGGGGAACGTACGCCAACAGAGAAGAAAACTTTCTAGCATACTCCCGAACAGTCATGGAACCCTGCTCCAGATGGTCGAACTCCCGCTACCGAGCGTTCACATAAGACTCGGGCACATACTCTTTCCGGAAGGTCACACAAAAACTGTCCCAAGAGATCCCAACACCGGTCTCTAACAAGGTACTCGAAGCGCCTCGCCACCAGCGCTCTGCAGCCTTCCTGAGCAAGAGGGTCGCTAAACTCAGCCGAAGATCATCATCATACTCCACCCGATCGAAAAGACCAATAATATTTCTGAGCCACGAGTCCGCATCCTCACTGGACTCATCACCATTAAAGACTGGAGGGTTCATCCTCTGAAACCGTGCTATAAAAACATCCATCCGCTCTACCGGGGGAGGCAAGTCACCAACTTCCTCCTCCTCATCGTGCCTACTACCAGAGCGACTAGGAGCGCTACGTCGATCCACGTTATGTCCTGCCGATTCCTCAAACTGCCCCCTACCTCTACCACGACATCTAGGAGGCATCCACGAAAACACTCAACAAGATCAAACAAAACAGAACAGATACAACATAGATAGCACATAAATATGCAGCACGTAATCACATAGCCAAGCACCTGCAACACACGACAATGTGCCTAGACTCAAGTGTGATCAAAGAAGTCGAGCTTATCCCAGCTTAAGCTCTGATACCAAAAATGTCAGGCCTCGTGCTCTTTACAGAGTAAAGTCATACAAACACACGCGGAAGCTATCAAAAAGCGGGTAAAATTTTTGCTTTTGGCTTGACGGGTTAAAACAATATAATTTAAAATCGTGCAATACTCAAAATAAATATCCCAGTTTATAAAAACCACCAAACATCACAATCAGTATAGCATATGAGTACAAGTATCAGACTCCAACCACAAAGTACAACAACAAAGCACAGGACATCCCCTGCCTAACAGTACCGATACATATAAATATGCTATACGCAACTGGGACACGCTAACCACCTCATGGGACACCACCAGCTGGGTTAAAACCACGACCAGCTGTAAAACCTGGGTTCCCTGATAACAACACAAACAAGGAAACAAACCAAGCCCCAGAGGGACATGGGGTCAAACCCCAGTACGGAGAGCAAAAGAAATAGCTAAAGAAAAGCATAAGATAAAAATGCAAATACTATGCGTGCAATCGAGGCTACCACCGAGCACCGGGAGCCAAAGAAATCCAGCAGCTGCTCAACAACCAAAATCAGGTGCCATAATATGAGGTGTGAGAGCTACTCACTCCGCCCATATACATACTCAACCTGCGGTCACCCAACCCATAAGGTGTGAGAGCTACTCACTCCGCTCATAGTGGCCAATCACACCAGCAGGGAGAAAGCACGTGAGGTGTGGGAGCTACCCACTCCGCCCACGATTCTGCACCTTAACACATACACTTCAGGCAGTACAAGGCACGACAATGAAAGATACATAGTGGCCAATCACACCAGCAGGGAGAAAGCACGTGAGGTGTGGGAGCTACCCACTCCGCCCACGATTCTGCACCTTAACACATACACTTCAGGCAGTACAAGGCACGACAAGTGAAAGATATCTGAATGCACAATGATAACAAGTGTATGCAATAAACAGCAGGCAGCAACAATGCGCAACATACACAAAACAACACACAGCAATCACTGCCATATCCACACCAGATCTCACACATTATCTCTGCCAATTTCCAAGCTATGACAAGCTCAAATCCGTACCTTAATTCTGTGCAATAACTACCACAACAAAGAGCCCGAGAGATCTGGTTAGAAACCTGCTAAACACACAACGTACAAGCATCAATCTCACGGGTCACAGGTACAAACCCACGGCTGGGAGTTACAACTCAAACCAGCAACTAATCAACCCATACAACTTAGCAGGAAGCTTAAACTAAGGCTAGAACCAAGAATCTCATCGAATAAAACGGAGTTCTACCTGAACTACGCAACGCACGAACACAACAGCAACTTCGTGCTTTTGCTCCAGCCAACGACAGCCTCCTAAAGTAGTATAGGAAGAAAGAGCTCTTCGAGAGGATTCCAAAGCTACCTCAAACGTGACAAATGGTGGTTGGAATCAACGGGAATTTCCGGATAAAATCAACGGTGAACAGTACCCGAGGGTTTGAGAAACAGAGAACGAAGGTCGGGTAAATTTTGCTAAGTATGGAATCTGATGAAGTAATAGAAGACCACGCTTCTAACATATAAATACCCGCGAGACATCTGGTTAAAAACAGGCACCGACATAAACAGATCTCACAGCCAATACAACGCATGCGCTACTTGCTCAAAACTCCACGGTGAAATCTGAAATATTAACGCTAATGAAGTCTGAAGACTATTGCTCATCGCTGGAGAAATCTGGAAAGCTAAACACAACGCTTGCTTCGAAACCGCGGTGAAATCTGGATAACAAACCCACGCTGGTAATAGCGCTAATACCAAAACTACGTCGCACAGGGCCACAGGTGAAATCTGAATGCTAGCGCTAAAAGCTGGACACTGAAACCTGGTCACTCGAACGCTAACTAACAAAACAGATCTCTCCCTCCGGCGTTCACCAAACAACGCTGTAACCACTTAACCAAACGACATCGTTTAGCCCTCAATACAAAAGCACTCGGGCAGATCTCTACTTCAGATTCTAGCGCTAAATACAAAACCAGATCTCACAAAAACGACGGAGTTTCCTTTCCTATGCTACAAAACACGCTGCGCAAAGACAAAGGCACCAGCGACCAGATTTCTCAAGAAACCCGAACAGCTTTCACCAAAACCAAGCAGACCTCTCAAAACCAGATTTCACACTCGAAATCTCGAAAATATCAAAATTTCAAAAATTGCTTAAAATGTGATTTCCGACCCGAAAATACAAACCAAACTTCCAAACAGAGATCTGAACCACCAGAAATCTCCAAAAACCGATTTCAACAATTAATCTTAATTTACTTTTCAGGTCTCACATTGATTCCCTTGACAGCCATGCTATACATGTTGCTCTGTTGGAGCTCTTCTCTCGTGGCGCGGTGCTGTGTTGCATAACCACGATTGAGTGCAGCTGGAGGATGTTGGTTGAGTTGTTCCCATTCCTCAGTTGCAGTGACCTGGATAGAGGTTGGCGGGTGGTTGGTCCACTTGCAATTCCGTGCAACCCGACGGGTGGCGCCCGCGCATGTGTTGATGATGAGCCACTCTATTTTCCACGAGGTGCGATCGGGTAGCTTCTGAAGACCGGTGATGAGTCACAGTTGTTGTTTCCTACAGCCTTCCGATTGTTACCGATGTTCTTTGTACCGCTCATGCATTTGTACGACATGATACATTGCATGCTATATCTGTTAGCTGTATTTTGTAGCTCTTCGTACTGGGACCCACCCCGATGTCCCTCTGGGGCTGGTTGTTTTGTTTGCCTGCTTGTTGTTCAGGTCTCCCAGGTTATTGCGCTGGTCTTGGTGTTGATCTAGCTGGAGGTGCCCCAGGTGGTTTTTAGAGTGTCCCAGTTAGTGTATAGCATATATGTATCAGTTCTATTAGCCGGGGAGTGTCCCGTGCTTTATGCATTCAGTTGCTGTATTAGTTGAGTGATACTTGTTTAATGTTGTACTGTTGTATTATGGCTTTTAGCATTGTGTATTTCTATTAACTGGGATATTTTGACATATTGTGGTATTTTAAAATTATGTTTTCTTCGTCAGGCCAAAAGCGAAAAATTTTAGCCACTTTTTAAAGTGCTTCCGCTATGTTTTACGTGATTTAACTCTGTGTTGTGCACGAGGCCTGACAGGTATGATCTGATGCGTCGCTTAGTGGACTGGGTTGAGTTTTGATGCAGAACAGAAGAGTAATTATTGTGCCTCGACATTTGAAACCTCATGAGACTCGCTATCCCGTTCATGATCTATAGTTGGCGGCCATTTTTTGCGTTTAAGATGTGGCGCCACTACCTCTATGGTGAGCAGTTTGTGTGTACAACAACCACAAAAGCCTTCAATACCTCTTCACTACGTTTGATTTGAATATGAGGGGTGACAGACTCCCAAGATGGGACGAAGACGATCGACAATGATAAGACAGCTGCGAAGAAGAAGAAGACGATGAGGATAAGGATAATCTTCCCTGTTGGAGTACCGTGGATCCTGATCGTGCACCCGAATCGAACCAGAAGTTTTAAAAACTTTGTTGATCACCACGAACCGGTCACGACTATCAGGCTCGTTCATATGTTATTATATAAAAGATATGATAATAACATCCATAGGACGTTTCTCGATCTCTTTACCTTGATGAAGTTAGAAATCCTGGCACCAACCAGTCCATTTTTTATGTGGATATGCTCTTCAATCATTTTTCTCACAAACATTTCCGAATCAGGTCCACGATCGGAAATCTTCTTCTCTCTACAATCTTGCACTTGAAAGCTTACGAGTTTGTACGCAGAGATCTCCAAACAACGGTGATGAATGCACGAAGCAGTGACCAAAATCCGGGAAGGAGAGGTCAGAGCACATAGTATGGATGACGGAGGAGGGTTGCGGCCTTTGTGCCTCAAGAAGTGAGGAGGCGGCATCTAATGTTTGGGGAGAGTGTCTACGGCTACACTTTAGTTGCAAGACTAAGAGTGTTGTATGTTATGTAATTATTTAGCCCTAATGTGACATATTTATAATAGAATCTCATGGGCTCAGCTAGTTGCTAGATAGGCCCTTGGCAAGCCCGTGCGCATGTCAACTTGCTTTGAGTCCATCATCATGGTGTCACAATAATCTCAATCGACGATCAGGTATCGTTTATGTGCTCATATATGAAATTGTTTATTATGATGCGAAATCAAATTCCCCTACCACCTATTATGACAGCTTCACTCTCCACCACTGTTTCTATAATCATACTCCCATGGTACTTTCTGTTATACTCGCAATATGGAGTCTCATATCTCTACGGGAATCAGAAAACCAGTACTTGTGTGACCCTTAATGGTTCAGGGATGCAGATAGCCATCGGCTCACAATTCCTTATTAATCGAAGAACACATTCCCCGACTTACCCAACGAACCATGATAAAGCATCTAGAAACATGACCTCATGTTTCCCTAGGTATCAGTTATAGTGCCTGTAATAACCAATACGTAATGGTTACCGTACGGTATGATCATTTCAAATCAAATTCCCAATCAAATAAACAACCATTGGTGAATAGAGAATCTTTAATGATTCAATATTTATGTCTTATATCTTTGAAGTCAAATAGTGACATCGCATGTGCAACTAAGAAAACCATTTACCCTAAAGCACATCAAATACACTAGCCAGAGATTGTCACACTATTAGCTCTTTAGATCACAAGGATATCCATGTATTTAGGCGAGCAATGGATT
Organism: Dorcoceras hygrometricum; assembly: GCA_001598015.1. Lineage (NCBI taxonomy): Eukaryota > Viridiplantae > Streptophyta > Magnoliopsida > Lamiales > Gesneriaceae > Dorcoceras > Dorcoceras hygrometricum. The sequence goes on from KQ996461.1 coordinate 233,187, forward strand.
CTCTACAACAAAGTATTGAATCCTACATGCATCGTAACCTCAATCAATCCCACCACATGATGACCCTCATGGAGTCGGTAAACGAGTCAAAGTGAGACACTAGCATGTAGAGGCTTCATGATGCTTCGAATAAAAAGGACTAATCATGAGAAACCAAAACATCAGACTTAATTCACTTGAACAATGATAACCATTTGGAAAGTTCGAACGAGGGTGGTCCAATAGATCACCAAGTAACTATCCATTTGCATGATTAGAACATCTAATTTTCCGTACCAGTTAAACGTGGTACTCATAATTGCAGATTCTAGTTTCAAACTAGAGCGGTCCTTATCCTTGTTGCGGGTGTCCCAATCGACTAGGAACCCATTCAAAATGTACATTGACTGTAAGATATGTTTCATGATAGCCATCATATCCACTATCACATTGCATACAATATAGTACATTCAATATTTTTATCCAACAAATTTGTAAAAATGATAAAGTCGTGAAATCAGTCTTTCAAGTTTCCCGCTTTCGACAGTTCTCCCTCAAGACTGAAAAGATATGACCTGGGTACCATTAACATAAATGTAAATTATATATATGAATAAAGATTATTTAAATCATATTCAACAAAGGCCATAGCCACTGTCAGGCCCCGTGCTAATCAACAAAGATTACCGCACAATTAAGCACATAATCACGGAAGCGTAAAAACAGGGCTTAAAAATTTTCGAAATAATTTGGGCCTGAACTCAAATCGTCATTCAAAATATCAATAATCAAATACGAGTTAAATCAAACTCCTACAAAAACAGGTAACATCAAATATCAAATCAGATACAGATCCCCAATACATAAAAACACAGGGCATTCCCTGGTTCAATATATAATCAATATATAACTGGGACTCAAGGGAATGGGGATCGACCAGCTGGCACTCCACTCGGTCCAGCTTGGTTATCTGTAGATCTTGCAAATGGGCAACACATCCAAAAACACAAAAGCAGGAAACAGAAAATACGAGGTCAAGCCTCAGTACGAAGAGCCATATAGAAACAGCAAATCATGCAACATGCGATAAATCAAGTTATGAAATGCATGAGGCTGCCAAAGGAATCAGTCATCAAGGCCAGTTAATCATCTGGCAAAATCATCTCAGGCGAGCCTCTAAACCACGCACAGCCAAGCAGCCGGTGGAATCATCGGTCCGTGATCATCGAGGCCCGTCAGCCTATATCACAGTCGGTGGTATTCTTCAATGCATGAGGCTGCCAAAGGAATCAGTCATCAAGGCCAGTTAATCATCTGGCAAAATCATCTCAGGCGAGCCTCTAAACCACGCACAGCCAAGCAGCCGGTGGAATCATCGGTCCGTGATCATCGAGGCCCGTCAGCCTATATCACAGTCGGTGGTATTCTTCACCACTCCGATGATAGCGTTGGACCTTTCAAGCACGACACATCTGTCTGACCTGGTCACAACGTGGCTCTAATCTAGGGTCAACAATCAATCAAAAGGCTCAATATGTATGCATGTATGCCAAGAAATTCATATCTGATTTCTACATGCACAATTCACGTAAAACAGAATATATCAATCAAGCAATTCATCAATCTGTTTCACGAAAAACACATAATTAGCTCACGCAGATTCCATAACCAGAAATATACACATGTTCATGCTCAAAGCTGTTAAGAGCTGCTCCAATTCGTACCTCCCAGCTTCAATCTACCTCACGGATTTCACCAGCCACGGCAAACTCACGGCCTAAGCAAAACAGATTCCTCCTGGCTTCGGCAACCACGACAGATACCCCTTAAGGCCTTAAATCTGTTAAGATATCTCACAAATCAGTTCATTTCCAATTCAGATATGAGCTTCTATACATCTAAGCCTATGGCTAAGATTCTAGAATCTCATCCTAAGTTCTAAAATCTCTACTGAAGCTTAACACGGTAATATTCTACTCACCCAAGAGCTCACAAGAGCTGAAGACAGCTTCTGCTCAACGGAAATGAAAAGTTCACGAACGCGAAGATCCTTCAGGCTCCCTCAAATCGTTGCCTCTAGCTTCCTAGCTAGTATCAATCAAAAGAGCAACTCACAAGAAGATCAGCGCCACCAATATCGTTCAAAAAAACTACTGGAATCGGCAGAAATCTATGGAGGAAATGTTCGAATGAACAGTAGCTATCGAGGGTTTGAAGATGGAGATAAGAGTATCGGGTAGAAAAATAATCCAAGTGTCGCTCAACACTTATATATATAAATCTCCATACAACAGCTTCTATTCCCCTAAATCAGCCGTCGTGTAATGCTACAGTAGAAATCTTACAACTGAATCCAACGTTTCTTCTCAACGGCAATTACACAACATCAAACGACGCCGTACCAACTAAGCGAAACGACGCCGCAGCATCCAACAGCTGAGAACAGATCTCTCTCAAAACGACCAACAGCTGCATCTAAAATAATATCAAAACGACGTAGCATCACTTCCTCAGCTTCCAGCAGATCTCTCTCTCCCATCGACCAACAGCTGAACACGCTAGCTAACTCAAACGACGTCATAGAGGAACACGTCACTATCGCTGTCAACAGCTGATCAAACCAACGTCTGATCATATCAACGCATCAGATTCCTCTCCAGCTGATGACCAACACAACCAACAGCTGACACAAAGTGTTACACCCCAAAACGCTATCGTTCCAACTTATCCAAACAACGTAGTTTCGTTACCCGCTAAGAAATACTCTAACGAAACCAACAGCTGGTTCCTACACACTAACATCTGCCAGCGTTACCCCACAACTGAACAAATCTCTTGCAATAGCAACAACTGTTTTGCACTACAACACCAGTAGTCAACTCTGCTGGGTTGACCAACACGCGACTGCTGATCACATCCTCGCGCTAACAGATCTCAGCCAACACAATTGCATTCGCTCGCTACAGTACCGTTGACCATCTGAACCTCTAGTTGCTACCAACAGCTGAATTTCCGAAAAACACCAAAATCTGAAACCCGATTCAACCAAATACTCGAATCCAGAAATCTGAAAATTACAATCCAGACTTCACTAAAATTCCTCAAAATCTGAAATTCGAAATCCCCAAAATCTCGTGACTAATCCTATGCAAAACTGATTAATCACTATTCGAATTCCTCAATCCTCACATTCTCCCCAGCTTAAGAGATTTCGTCCTCGAAATCAAAGGCACAACAGGGAAGAATTCAAACCAAACATTTCAAGCAACACACAAACAATTGAACAACTCGAATCAAAGCTTAGAATTTACCTGTAATTCTCACTGTCATTGCTCAAATAGATGAGGCCAGTCTTGTCTCATCTTCTTCTCAACCTCCCAGGTAGCTTCTTCTCGGCCATGCTTACTCCATTGTACCAGCACCAACGGAATTATATTGTTCCTCAACTGCTTCTCCTTCCTATCCAGAATCTGCACTGGATATTCCACATAGCTCAAGGCAGAATCCATCTCAACTTCTTCGGTTCTCAAAACATGGGAAGGATCTGGCTCATATTTCCTCAACATTGACACATGAAAAACATCATGTATCGCTGCTAACTCATCAGGCAGCCTCAATCTATAAACCAACTGTCCAATCCGCTCAACATTTCAAAAGGACCAACGAATCTAGGAGCCAATTTGCCCTTAAATCTGAATCTCATCACGCTCTTGAAAGGGGAATCTTAAGAAACACACGATCGCCAACCTCAAACTCTAATGGTCGACGTCTTCGGTTAGCATAGCTGGTAAATCTATCTTGTGCAGCCTTCATCCTACTTCGAATCAAATCAATCTGATCTTTCATGTGCTGCACAAATTCAGGGGTAGAAAGTTGTTTCTCACCAACTTCTTCCCAACAGATCGGAGATCTACACTTGCGACCATACAAAGCTTCAAATGGAGCCATCCCGATAGTCACTTGATAGCTGTTGTTATACGAAAACTCGACTAAGGACAAGGAATCCTGTCAGCCACCATTGAAATCCATCACCACTGCACGCAGCATATCTTCTAAAGTCTGAATGATCCGCTCAGACTGACCATCTGTCTATGGTTGATAGGCTTACTCATAGCCAATCTCGAACCCATCTCTACCTGTAATCTCTTCCAAAATCGAGATGTGAATCTTGGATCTCTATCGGACACTATCGAAACAGGCACTCCATGCAATCTAACCACATGGTCGACATATAACTTCGCCATTTTCTTCATCGAACACCTCACATCATAGGGAATGAAATTGACCGACTTCAAGAGTCGATCAATCATCACCCAAATCACATCGCACCCCCTACTCGATCGAGGTAAATGAGTCACCAAATCCATGGCGATCTGATCCCAATTCCATTGGGGCACCTCTAAACTCTGTAACAATCCACCAGGTCTCATCCTCTCCGCCTTGACGTGCTGGAAATTCAAACACTTAGCAACAAAACCAGAAATGTCGCTCTTCATACCTGCCCACCAGTAGTGCACCTCTAAACTCTGTAACAATCCACCAGGTCTCATCCTCTCCGCCTTGACGTGCTGGAAATTCAAACACTTAGCAACAAAACCAGAAATGTCGCTCTTCATACCTGCCCACCAGTAGTGAGACTTCAAGGCATGGTACATCTTCCTCTCCCCGGATGCACACTGTACCGACTGCAATGCGCTTCATTCATGATAGTTTCTTTCAAGTCGATTAGGTTCAGAACCATCAATCTCCCTCTAAATATCAGACACCCATCAGAAGCAACAGAAAAATCATCAGACTGACCACTTCGGGCTTTAATCTTCAATTCATGGATATAGGGATCAGTCCTCTGCGCTTCCCTAATGTCACTCACAATCTGCGGTTCAACCCGAATCGAAGAAACCAAGAAGTACTGATCACCCAGTTGAAATCTCCAACCAGAAGTACTCAACTACTCGTAGACTCTCGAGACAATCAAAGATGCTAACATATCAGGATGAGCTTTCCTACTCAAAGCATCGGCTACTAAGTTCATCCGCCCCAGGCTGATACTGAATCCAGCAATTAAAATCCTTGAGCAACTCCATCCAACGACGCTGCCTCATATTCAAGTCCGACTGCGTGAAGATATATTTCAAACTCTTGTGGTCGGTGTACACCACAAGCTCTTCACCATACAAATAGTGTCGCCAAATCTTCAAGGCAAACACAATCGCAGCTCCAAATCATGAACGGGTACCTCGTCTCGTGAGGCTTCAACTGTCGAGACGCATACGCAATCACGTACCCGTTCTGCATCAGAACACATCCCAATCCATTCAGAGAAGCATCGGAGCATACAACAAATCCTCCAGATCCAGACGGTAGAGCCAAAACAGGAGCAGTAGTCAACTTCTCCTTCAATGTCTGAAAACTAGACTCGCACTCTTCAGTCCAAACGAACTTCCTATCCTTTTGGGTCAACTGAGTCATAGGCCTGGCTATAGAGGAGAACTTCTCGATGAAACGTCTATAATAGCCAGCCAATCCCAAGAAACTACGGATCTCGGAAACATTCCTAGGTCTCTCCCAGTTAAGAACTGCTTCGACCTTACTCGGATCCACCGAAATTCCTTGCGCTGAAATAACATGACCCAAAAAGATAATTCTATCAAGCCAAAATTCACACTTACTGAACTTGGCGTAAAAATGTGAATCTCTCAATCTTTGCAACATCAATCTTAGATGCTCCTTATTCTCTCTCAAACTCCTCGAATACACCAAGATGTTATCTATGAAGACAATCATGAATCGATCGATGTACTCTCTAAAGACGCGATTCATCAAATCCATGAAAATAGCTGGGGCATTTGTCAACCCAAACGGCATCACAAGAAACTCATAATGCCCATATCTCGTCCGAAAAGCTGTCTTCGCCATATCGGCATCTCTAATCCGCAACTGGTGATACCCAGGCGTAAATCAATCTTCGAGTACACCACCGATCCTTGCAACTGATCGAACAAGTCATCAATCCTCGGCAAAGGATACTTGTTCTTCACCGTCGCTTTGTTCAACTGCCGGAAATCCATGCACATCCTCATAGATCCATACTTCGTCTTCACAAAAAGAATCGGAGCTCCCCAAGGCGACATACTATGTGACACTCGAAACCCACGGGGTCACGAAATTGGGGGTAAATTCGAAATAAAAAGAAGGGCTGAAAGACAATTTGCTATAGGCTGTATTTCCTATAACTTGAAAATGAAACTTCGAAACACAAATACAAACGCAAAAGCTGACAGACATCTATACATTTGCGCGCCAACTACTGACAAACGTTTTTGCGGAAACACATATTCTATTATATATATATTGCAATTGCGAGTTACAACATCTAAAATTCTATTTGAATATACAACTGTTGTAATTGATCTAATACAGATGCCTAACATACAATACAACATCAGCTATGACACGGAAAACGCTGGCCATTGATAAACACAACACCCAGCAGCTGCTGTCAGTTTTCACCTCCTGTTCGCTCCTCAGCTGTCATACCTGCACCATTTTAAAAGCTAATGATCCTAGGGGCTCAGCAAGTAAAATCTGAGTAATAACAATTTCAATTAACGTAGGCAGACATCTGAACATACATAACTTTGAGTTAAAGGAATCATCAATACATAAAAATTTCATAAACATTTCTTTCTTAAACTTGGAGACAGGGGATAATAGCCCAGATCTCATCAACAATATCATTTTCTTTAGATTTATGGCTTAGAAGCTCTACTTAGGTCCGTGTTGCACTTTGATCAAAATGACCTCCGATATCAGTTTCAGCATATAGCTCATATGAAAGGGCAGCCGACATCTGGACGACTACTCACCCTTCTCCTTGTGACCGTCTGTTATCTATGCCATAAACCTTAAAATAACTTTTGTTCCTTTAACATCCTTTCTTTCTTTGAAATCTCTTTAAACATCATCGGGTTCCATCATTTAAAACTCTCGCTTTCCATTTTTAAAACTTACTAATTATAGAATTCGACTGCTGGGGACTTACTGCTGAAATGGAATCAGTCGTGATAAAGTGAAACAATACTTTGAAACAAAACAGATCTTCACTGTTCACAACAGCTGCAGGAATATTTGTTAACACTTGAAACAGACATGATGACGTAAGAATATCTGATAACATGAACAGTAACTATCTGTTGACAGCTACAACTTAAGGAAACAACGTCGTTAGTCTGAACCAGTCGTAACAATAATCGCTAACAACACGACTTGGGAATAAGTGTAAAATGATGTCGTTGCTTTAAGAAGCTGACGTAAGAACATCTGTTATCAGACATGACTACGAATAAATGAAACGATGTCGTTTGCACAACAAACAGACGTAAGAACAGTGCAACGACTGAATATAACGATACAATGCAACAGCTGGTGAACAAACCAACAGCTGATGAACAATGAAACCAACAGCTGATGAACAATGAAACTAACAGCTGAGGAAAAAATTAACAGCTGATGAACATACTAACAGCTGATGACTCAACAATACCTCGGCTGTTTACGAAAACTGATGCAAAAGCTGGTGAACAATAAAAACCAACAGCTGATAGAAGAAATTCTCGAAACCAAAAGCTGACTTTAAACTTGGTGTTGCAACATCAAAACAACAGCTACGCTATCAGCGGTTATCTATCAAACCAGACTTTATACTGATTCGATTAACAACATTCGATTACATAGCGTCAAATTCTGATATTACAAACCACTGAAACGAAGAACATTCATAAACATACTTTAATCACACTCGAATCCTCAGTAACCATATTTTCTGGAAAACACTTGGAAGCATAAAAACATCATTTTGAACCCAATCTTTCTTTCCTTGATCATGCGTAAATCATTTTAAACATGAACTTCAACATATCTTAAACATATAGGCAAGCAGATCCATAAAATGAATAAAATAAATATAAGCTTTAAATGGTGTAGCAAGGATCAGCTTTTACTTGTCTTAACAAAGCTTTGCAACCGTGGTTAATTCCGGCAGAATCTTCTCCCTGAGCAATACACGAACTTCTCTGGTAAATATTTTGAAGAACACTAAATATTTTCTTTGCAAATGATAATGATCTTGCTTTCAAAACAGCTATTTATATGTAAGGGATTAGTGGCAAGGTGCTATGTTTACAAGGCATGACACACTTCAACCAAGTTGTACAAATATTTGTAAAATTTCCTTCATATCATTTAAATTTGTAAAACACCAAACCTTTTTCAAAAGAAATCATTTGTTCTCCTTAAAGATATTTTTGATCAATTTAAACCTGTTCATGTATCTCTCTTGGAGTCATCTGCTGGAACCAGTCGCGACGCATCTTATTTTCTGAAATCAATGAAACCAGCAAATACATAACATTTAAAATTGCCATTTTGGCCCATGAAATTAATAAAATGCATAAATGTGGTCCTATGGATTTTGGGGCGTTACAAATCTACCCTCCTTATTGAAATTTCGTCCTCGAAATTTACGTACCAAATAAATGTGGGTAAATGGAAAGCATATCAGCTTCTGTCTCCCAAGTTGCTTCTCACTCCTACTGATTAGACCATTGTATCTTAACCATAGTAATACTACGGTTTCTTAGTTTTCTAATTTCTCGGAGGAGAATTCTTTCTGGTCTTTCTTCATAACTTAAATCTGGTGCTAATTGAATTGGCTCATGACTTAGCACATGCAAAGGGTTGGGAATATATTTCCTCAAAGCTGATACATGGAAAACATTATGAACTACTGACAACTGTGGAGGCAGTGCTAATCGGTAGGTGAGTGTTCCTATCTTCTCTAAGATCTCATATGGTCAAATATACCTTGGACTCAGCTTTCCTTTCTTCCCAAAACGCATTACTCCTTTCATTGGAGAAATTCTAAAAAATACGTGATCACCCACTTCAAAATTCAGTTCCCTTCTTCGATTATCTGCATAACTTTTCTGTCGGCTTTGAGCAGCTTTCATTCTTTCTCTTATCTTTCTAACAGCTGCTGCTGTTTGCTCTACTACGTCTGGTCCTAAACCAGCTCTTTCACCAACTTCATCACAATGAAGAGGTGTTCTACATTTTCGACCATAAAGAGCTTCATATGGAGCCATTTGAATCGAAGCCTGGAAACTGTTATTATAGGCAAACTCTACCAGTGGCAACTTCAGATCCCAGCTTTCTGAAAAATCCACAATACATGCTCTGAGCAAGTCTTCTAAAATCTGAATCACCCTTTCATATTGTCCATCCGTTTGGGGGTGAAACGCAGTGCTAAAGGTCAACTTTGTACCCATAGCTCTATGCAAACTTTTCCAAAAAGCCGATGTGAACTTTGGATCCCTATCTGATACAATAGAAATGGGAACACCATGAAGCCTCACTATTTATTTTACATACAAATCTGCGTATCTTCTCACCTCATATGTTGTTTTGACTGGTAAGAAATGAGCAGACTTAGTGAGTCTATCAATTATAACCCAAATGGAGTTATATCCTTGAACAGTTCTTGGTAAACCAGTCACAAAATCCATCGCTATACATTCCCACTTCCATTCTGGAATAGGCAGTGGCTTCAATAATCCACCCGGTCGCTGATGTTCAGCCTTCACCAGCTGACACGTCAAACACTCAGCTACAAATCTAGCAACATCCCTCTTCATTCCTGGCCACCAGTACAACTGCTGGAGGTCCTTATAAATTTTAGTACTTCCGGGATGTACTGAGTAAGGAGCTGTATGAGATTCTTTCAAAAGATCAGCTCTCAAATCATTTACTTGGGGTACCCAAATCCTTCCCAGATACCTAACTACTCCATCTTGAAAAATAGAGGTTACTGCCTCTTTTTTTATCTTGTTTGACCCATTTATGTAATTGCTCATATTTCAGCTGACTCTCTCGAATTTGGTCTATCAGATTTGATCTTACTAAGAGGTTTGCTAAAATCATATTACTGCTACTGGACACTATTTCAAGTCCAAACTTTTCAATATCAGCTGCCAACGGTTTCTGAACAATCAGCTGAGCTAATCCAACAGACTTCCTGCTTAAAGCATCAGCTACCACATTTGATTTTCCTGGGTGATAGCTGATCGTACAGTCATAGTCCTTAACCAGCTCCAACCATCGCCTCTGCCTCATATTCAATTCTTTCTGGGTAAAGAAGTATTTCAAACTCTTGTGATTTGTAAATATCTCACACTTCTCCCCATATAGATAATGTCTCCATATCTTAAGGGCAAAGACAACAGCTGCCAGTTCCAAATCATGCGTTGGGTAATTCCTCTCGTGATCCTTTCAGCTGTCTGGATGTGTATGAAATTACTTTACGCTTCTGCATCAAAACAGCTCCTAAACCCATCTTGGATGCGTCTGTATAAATTACAAATTTTCCTTCATCAGATGGCATGGTTAACACAGGTGCTTTTATCAGCGCTTGCTTCAACTTGTCAAATCTGTTTTGACATTCAGCTGTCCAATTATACTTCAGTTGCTTCCTTGTTAACGTAGTCAAAGGAATAGCTATCTTAGAGAATCCTTGGATAAATCGCCTATAATATCCGGCTAAACCCAAGAAACTCCTTATCTCTGCAACAGTCTTTGGTATTGGCCAGTCGCGAACAGATTCTACTTTAGCTGGATCGACCTCAATCCCATCCCTAGAAATAATATGGCCTAGGAACGATACTTTCTCCAACCAGAATTCACATTTGCTAAATTTAGCAAACAACTTCTTATCTTTCAAAATCTGGAGAACTGTTCTCAAATGTTGGACATGCTCGCATCTGGTCTTAGAATATACTAAGATATCATCAATAAATACCACTACGAACTGGTCCAGAAATGGTTGAAAGACTCTATTCATTAAATCCATGAAAGCTGATGGAGCATTTGTAAGTCCAAATGGCATAACTAAGAATTCATAGTGGCCATACCTAGTTCTAAAGGCTGTTTTATAAACATCTGTTGCTTTAATTTTCAGTTGGTGGTATCGAGACCTCAAGTCGATCTTAGAAAAGACTATAGACCCTCTCAGCTGGTCAAACAGATCTTCTATCCTTGGTAATGGATACTTATTCTTAATGGTCAGTTTGTTTAATTCCCGATAATCTATACATAGCCTCAAACTCCCATCCTTTTTCTTAACAAATAAAACAGGGGCTACCCAGGGGGAAGTACTTGGTCTGATAAACCCTTTCTCCAACAGATCTTGTATCTGTTCCTTCAGTTCTTTCATTTCTGATGGAGCTAATCGGTAAGGTGGTCTAGAAATTGAAGCAGCTCGTGGAATTAGATCAATGGAAATTCCAGCTCTCTGTCAGGTGGTAATCCCTGGATATCTTCTGGAAAAACCTCGGGGAATTCACTTACCACTTCTACATCTGACAACTGGGGTATACTGGTTACGGTTAAAGATGATAAACTAACCAGAAATACTACTCCTCCTTTCCTCAAACAATGTTGAGCCTTAAGAGCTGATATTATTCGAGGAATCTTACAAAAAATGTTTAGCCTCAAACTTAAAGGAATCTCCTCTGGATGGATTAACCGCTACTGTCCGAAGCTTAAAATCAATTACTACCCCATACGTGGTTAACCAATCCATTCCCAAAATCATATCAAATTCAGGCATTGGCAATATGATTAAAGCAGCAGTAATTTGATGTCCTTGAAGTTTAAGCTCTAAACTCATAAATACATCGTGCGATATCAATTCTTCTCCTGACGGTACTGATACACAGAAACCTACAGCTACCTGGTCAAGCTTAATGGGCAATTTCTTAGCAAATTCAGCAGCTATAAATGAATGAGTGGCTCCTGAATCTATTAAAGCCATCGAAGGAAATTCAGCAATCATAATCTCACCCGTAACTATTGTCGAGTCTGGGTTGGCTTGATCAGTTGTCATTATAAACGCTCTGCTGGTCACCAGTTGCTTTGATTTTGGACAATATTTCAAAATATGTCCCGGCATTCCACATTTATAGCAGACATTTTGTCCAAGTCTGCATTGTCCAGGATGATTCTTGTGTCATTTAGGACATTCTGGCCTCTTGTTACTAGCAGGAACAGAGCTAATAGGTTGAATCGATAAAGGCTTCTGATCCTGAGGCCTTTGCTGGTTCTTGTTTTTCTTCTTGAATGGCCTCTGGTCCTTCTGCTTAAAGGCTTGTCTTTTCTGTTGCCTTTCCTCATCAACATCTTTCCAATCCCTTTCAATTTGCAGGGCTCTATCCACTGCTTCTCGATAGGTCCTTGGCACAGATAGCCTAACATTCATTTTGAACATAGGCTTCAATCCCTCCACGAAATTACTCAGCTTCTCTTCTGGGTCATTTCCTATTAATGGCACAAAATAGCACCCTCTTTCAAGCTTTAACACATATTCCTGTACGGTTAGACTCCCTTGCTTAAGGGTCAAAAATTCCCTTTTCAATTCAGACCTCTTACCAGCTGTGAAATATTGCTCAAAGAATACTTGCTTGAAATCTGCCCAAGTGAGATTTATCAAATCTACAGACAATTTGACTCCTTCCCACCAAATCATCGCATCTTCTCTCAACATTTAGATAGCGCACCTTGGCCTATCTAAATCAGACATCTGGAGGTATTCAAAGATAACCTCCATTGATTTGATCCAACTCTCTGCCACTAGTGGATCCGTTGTGCCACTGAATTCTTTTGGCTTTTGTCGTCTGAACTTTTCTTGAGGATCATCATTACTTGGCCCTCTGCTGCTGAAAGATTGGCCATTACCTATATTGTTTTGCTCTACCAGCAGTCTTAACAATTGAGTAATATTAGAATTATTGTCAGTTTCTTCTAAGGGAATATTCTTTATACCTCTTCCTCTTCCTGACATTTTATATTCTATAGCCCATAATCCACCATATATTTATATCAGAACATGGTAAATAATTTAAAGACAATGCTCTGAAAATAAACTCACAACTTAGAGAAACAGACGATGAACTCTGATTCAGCTGACGGTGCGTGTGTTTATCTCAGAAACGTTGCTCTGATACCATGTTGTGACACTGAAACCCACGGGGTCATGAAATTGGGGGTAAATAAAAATTCCGAAATAAAAAGAAGAGCTGAAAGATAATTTGCTATAGGCTGTATTTACTATAACTTGAAAACGAAACTTCGAAACACAAATACAAATGCAAAAGCTGACAGACATCTATACATTTGCGTGCCAACTACTGACAAACGTTTTTGCGGAAAAACAGATTCTATTATATATATATATTGCAATTGCGAGTTACAACATCTGAAATTCTGTTTGAATATACAACTTTTGTAATTGATCTAATACAGATGCCTAAAATACAATACAACGTCAGCTATGACACGGAAAACGCTGGCCATTGATAAACACAACACCCAGCAGCTGCTGTCAGTTTTCACCTCCTGTTCGCTCCTCAGCTGTCATACCTGCACCATTTTAAAAGCTAATGAGCCTAGGGGCTCAGCAAGTAAAATCTGAGTAATAACAATTTTAATTAATGCAGGCAGACATCTGAACATACATAACTTTGAGTTAAAGGAATCATCAATACATAAACATTTCATAAACATTTCTTTCTTAAACTTGGAGACAGGGGATAATAGCCCAGATCTCATCAACAATATCATTTTCTTTAGATTTATGGCTTAGAAGCTCTACTTAGGTCCGTGTTGCACTTTGATCAAAATGACTTCCGATATCAGTTAAGCATATAGCTCATATGAAAGGGCAGCCGACATCTGGACGACTACTCACCCTTCTCCTTGTGACCGTCTGTTATCTATGCCATAAACATTAAAATGACTTTTGTTCCTTTAACATCCTTTCTTTCTTTGAAATCTCTTTAAACATCATCAGGTTCCATCATTTAAAACTCTCGCTTCCCATTTTTAAAACTTACTAAGTATCAAATTCGACTGCTGGGACTTACTGCTGAAATGGAATCAGTCGTGACAAAGTGAAACAATACTTTGAAACAAAACAGATCTTCACTGTTCACAACAGCTGCAGGAATATTTGTTAACACTTGAAACAGACATGATGACGTAAGAATATCTGCTAACATGAACAGTAACTATCTGTTGACAGCTACAACTTAAGGAAACGACGTCGTTAGTTTGAACCAGTCGTAACAATAATCTCTAACAACGTGACTTGGGAATAAGTGTAAAACGATGTCGTTGCTTTAAGAAGCTGACGTAAGAACATCTGTTATCAGACATGACTACGAATAAATGAAACGATGTCGTTTGCACAACAAACAGACGTACGAACAGTGCAACGACTGAATACAATGATACAATGCAACAGCTGGTGAACAAACCAACAGCTGATGAACAATGAAACCAACAGCTGATGAACAATGAAACCAACAGCTGATGAACAATGAAACTAACAGCTGATGAACAAATTAACAGCTGATGAACATACTAACAGCTGATGACTCAACAATACCACGGCTGTTTACGAAAACTGATGCAACAGCTGGTGAACAATAAAAACCAACAGCTGATAGAAGAAATTCTCGAAACCAAAAGCTGACTTTAAACTTGGTGTTGCAACATCAAAACAACAGCTACGCTATCAGCGGTTATCTATCAAACCAAACTTTATACTGATTCGATTAACAACATCCGATTACATAGCGTCAAATTCTGATATTACAAACCACTGAAACGAAGAACATTCATAAACATACTTGAATCACACTCGAATCCTCAGTAACCATATTTTCTGGAAAACACTTGGATGCATAAAAAACATCATTTTGAACCCAATCTTTCTTTCCTTGATCATGCGTAAATCATTTTAAACATGAACTTCAACATATATTAAACATACAGGCAAGCAGATCCATAAAATGAATAAAATCAATATAAGCTTTAAATGGTGTAGCAAGGATCAGCTTTTACTTGCCTTAACAAAGCTTTGCAACCGTGGTTAATTCCGGCAGAATCTTCTCCCTGAGCAATACACAAACTTCTCTGGTAAATATTTTGAAGAACACTAAAGATTTTCTTTGCAAATGATAATGATTTTGCTTTCAAAACAGCTTTATATGTAAGGGATTAGTGGCAAGGTGCTATGTTTACAAAGCATGACACACTTCAACCAAGTTGTACAAATATTTGTAAAATTCCCTTCATATCATTTAAATTTGTAAAACTACCAAACCTTTTTCAAAAGTAAATCATTTAGTCCTCCTTAAAGATATTTTCCATCAATTTAAACATGTTCATGTATCGCTCTTGGAGTCATCTGCTGGAACCAGCCGCGACGCATCTTATGCTATGTTTACAAAGCATGACACACTTCAACCAAGTTGTACAAATATTTGTAAAATTCCCTTCATATCATTTAAATTTGTAAAACACCAAACCTTTTTCAAAAGAAATCATTTGTCCTCCTTAAAGATATTTTCCATCAATTTAAACATGTTCATGTATCGCTCTTGGAGTCATCTGCTGGAACCAGCCGCGACGCATCTTATTTTCTGAAATCAATGAAATCAGTAAATACATAACATTTAAAATTGCCATTTTTGCCCATGAAATTAATAAAATGCATAAATGTGGTCCTATGGATTTTGGGGCGTTAGATACTCGGTCTGATGAAGCCTTTTTCCAGAAGATCTCTCAACTGCTCCTTGAGTTCCTTCAACTCTGCTGGCGCCAACCGATACGGAGCTCTAGAAATCGGAGTTGTATCGGGCACCAACTCGATACCGAAGTCGATCTCACGTCTCGGAGGGAATCCAGGAATCTCATCCGGAAACACGTCGAAAAACTCTCGGACGATCGGGATATCACTCAACTCCAATATTGACTCTTGGGAAACGTCAAGCGCATAGATCATAAATCCAGCATTATCCAGTGATAACAGACTAAACATCTCCATCACCAGTGAAATCTTTGACCTCGAATCCGTGCCGTAGAAATCCCACTTCTCAACCGAATCGGGGCGAAATCTCACCACACCATGGAAACAGTCAACAGTAGCCTTATAGCTAGACAATACATCCATTCCCAAGATGCAATCAAAATCCCTCATCTCCAAGACAATCAGATT
The DNA here is from genome assembly GCA_001598015.1 of Dorcoceras hygrometricum. NCBI lineage: Eukaryota > Viridiplantae > Streptophyta > Magnoliopsida > Lamiales > Gesneriaceae > Dorcoceras > Dorcoceras hygrometricum. The sequence continues at coordinate 249,277 of KQ996461.1, forward strand.
CGCCACTAGCACGTTCTGATCAAATCGAATCACAGTATCCACCACGATCTCACGGGACATCACCCACACACCAGCAGGAGTAGATACAGATACGACATCACACATGGGGTAACTCTCAACCCACACTCATGCAGAAACAAAGGAGTGTGACGCTCCTGTATCAATTAAAACTCTCGCAGGAAAATCAAAGATAGAAAATGTACCTACGATAAACATACCAGGTGTCTCCTCAGCCTGCTCTCTCGTCAAGGCATTCACCTGGGCCTGCTGCGGTATCTAAAACTGAGGTCTAGAAGATCCTCCAAACCTAGACGGTTCACAGGGTTGAAATCCAGATCGTTGGGTCGGGGTCAGAAAACTGCGGTCTCTACGAAGAACCACCAGCCGAACCTTGCTGCGAAGGAACCGAAGACTGTCCCCTCAACAAAGGACATACTCTCAGAAAATGTCCAGGCTGTCCACAGTTATGGAAAGTACCCTGAACTCCACGACACTGCGAAGCCAAATGCTTCCCTCCGCACTGTCCACAAGACACATTGCCAGAACCACTGCCACCAGAACTTACTGAACCAGAGGAACTCGAATTCGCTTTCTTCTTGAACTGTTTCCCTCGAGGTATAAACCTTTGGCGATTCGGTTGCTGCGACCCTTGAGGAGATTGAAACTATTGCGACATACTCTGAACCGGCTGAAAATCACGTCCAGACATCGGCTGAACCGGAGCCTCTGCCTCCAACAAACTCTCCTCAATGTCTACCGCTCTATTCACAGCGTCAACATAAGTCGCAGGAGAACCAGACAACACCATCCGGAATAGGTCAGGCCTCAATCCCTTCATGAACTTGTTCCTCTTCGTCCTCTCCTGGTTGGCTACATGTGGCACATACATCAGAAGCGAAGAAAACTGCCTGGCATACTCAGCCACCTTCATCGTCCTTTGCTTCAGATTATCAAACTCCCGCTCGTGACTGTAGTAGGACTTCGGGGTAGAAGCTCTCCCAAGTAATCACAGCCCCACTCTCACGTAAGATACGGGAAGTACCTCTCCACCAGCGCTGCGCATTATCCCTCAATTGCAACACCGCCAGCTTTAATCTCTTCTCAGGAGTGTACTCCAAAGTATCAAACAGCTCCTCCATCTGCACTAGCCAACTCTCGGCCAAAGCACCACACTCAGCAGCAGCAAAAGTTGGAGGGTTCGTCCGCTGGAACCTAGCTAAGACTAGCTCCATCCCGCCTATCTGTCTCGTAACATCCTCAACCTGCTGATTCCCCTCATCACTATCCGAGGCCCTAGACTCCTCTGCGGTACGTCTAGTAGTCCTACCTCTACCTCTCCTCGGCGGCATCTAAACAAACCTCAGGGTAAGACTAACAGCAGATATCAAAGAGCAGATAATATAATCACGTAAGTCACAGAGTCAATCAAAATCAAATCAAAACTCTGTGCCTAGACTCGAGTGTGAATCAAAGGAAATTGAGCTTATCCCAGTTTAAGCTCTGATACCAAAAATTTCAGGCCCCATGCTAATCAACAAAGATTACCGCACAATTAAGCACATAATCACGGAAGCGTAAAAACAGGGATTAAAAATTTTCGAAATAATTTGGGCCTGAACTCAAATCGTCATTCAAAATATCAATAATCAAAATACGAGTTAAATCAAACTCCTACAAAAACAGGTAACATCAAATATTAAATCAGATACAGATCCCCAATACATAAAAACACAGGGCATTCCCTGGTTCAATATATAATCAATATATAACTGGGACTCAATGGAATGGGGATCGACCAGCTGGCACTCCACTCGGTCCAGCTTGGTTACCTGTAGATCCTACAAGTTGGCAACACAGATCCAAAAACACAAAAGCAGGAAACAGAAAATACGAGGTCAAGCCTCAGTATGAAGAGCCATCTAGAAACAGCAAATCATGCAACATGCGATAAATCAAGTTATGAAATGCATGAGGCTGCCAAAGGAATCAGTCATCAAGGCCAGTTAATCATCTGGCAAAATCATCTCAGGCGAGCCTCTAAACCACGCACAGCCAAGCAGCCGGTGGAATCATCGGTCCGTGATCATCGAGGCCCGTCAGCCTATATCACAGCTCGGTGGTATTCCGCACCACTCCGATGATAGCGTTGGATCATTCAAGCACGACACATCTGTCTGACCTGGTCACAACATGGCTCTAATCTCGGGTCAACAATCAATCAAAAGGCTCAATATGTATGCATGTATGCCAAGAAATTCATATCTGATTTCTACATGCACAATTCACATAAAACAGAATATATCAATCAAGAAATTCATCAATCTGTTTCACGTAAAACACATAATCAGCTCACGCAGATTCCATAACCAGAAATATACACATGTCCATGCTCAAAGCTGTTAAGAGCTGCTCCAATTCGTACCTCCCAGCTTCAATCTACCTCACAGATTTCACCATCCACGGCAAACTCACGGACTAAGAAAAACAGATTCCTCCTGGCTTCGGCAACCACGACAGATACCCCTTAAGGCCTTAAATCTGTAAAGATATCTCACAAATCAGTTCATTTCCAATTCAGATATGAGCTCCTATACATCTCAGCCTACGGTTAAGATTCTAGAATCTCATCCTAAGTTCTAAAATCTCTACTGAAGCTTAACACGGTAAGATTCTACTCACCCAAGAGCTCACAAGTGCTGAAGACAGTTTCTGCTCAACGGAAATGAAAAGTTCACGAACGCGCAGATCCTTCAGGCTCCCTCAAATCGTTGCCTCTAGCTTCCTAGCTAGTATTAATCGAAAGAGCAACTCACAAGAAGATCAGCGCCACCAATATCGTTCAAAACAATGGCTGGAATCGGCAGAAATCTATGGAAGAAATGTTCGAATGAACAGTAGCTATCGAGGGTTTGAAGATGGAGATAAGAAGTATCACGTAGAAAAATAATCCAAGTGTCGCTCAACACTTATATATATAAATCTCCATACAACAGCTGCTATTACCCTAAATCAGACGTCGGTTAATGCTACAGTAGAAATCTTACAACTGAATCCAACGTTTCTTCTCAACGGGAACAGCCGACACCAACAGACGTTGCACTTCAATTACACAACATCAAACGACACCGTACCAACTAATCGAAATGACGCCGCAGCATCCAACAACTGAGAACAGATCTCTCTCAAAACGACCAACAGCTGAATCTAAAATAATATCAAAACGACGTAGCATCACTTCCTCAGCTACCAACATATCTCTCTCTCCCATCTACCAACAGATGAACACGCTAGCTAACTCAAACGACGTCGTAGAGGAACACGTCACTATCACTGTCAACAGCTGATCAAACCAACGTTTGATCATATCAACGCATCAGATTCCTCTCTAGCTGATGACCAACACAACCAACAGCTGACACAAAGCGTTACACCCCAAAACGCTGTCATTCCAACTTATCCAAAAGACGTAGTTTCGTTACCCTCTAAGAAATACTCTAACGAAACCAACAGCTGGTTCCTACACACTCACATCTGCCAGCGTTACCCCACAGCTGAACAAATCTCTTGCAATAGCAACAGCTGTTTTGCGCTACAACACCAGTAGTCAACTCTTCTGGGTTGACCAACACGCGACTGCTGATCACATCCTCATGCTAACAGATCTCAGTCAACACAACTGCATTCACTCGCTACTGTACCGTTGACCCTCGTTGACATCTGAACCTCTAGTTGCTACCAACAGCTGAATTTCCGAAAACACCAAAATCTGAAACCCGATTCAACCAAATAATCCGAATCCAGAAATCTGAAAATTACAATCCAGACTTCACTAAAATTCCTCAAAATCTGAAATTCGAAATCCCCAAAATCTCGTGACTAATCCTATGCAAAACTGATTAATCACTATTCGAATTCCTCAATCCTCACAGCCACAGTTGGCTACCTTGGAACATACTCTAATATCCTTCCATCTGTGTCCAAACAATCAAATTCACAGCGAGAAACTAGGTAACTACAAAAGATTCCTGCTCCCTTTCAAGTTCAGAAAATAAGGTTCAAAAGAACCCGCTGGAGAAGGCCAAGACTGCATCTGTTTATGTTCCTTTTTCAGTCTCCGTTGTTAATTGGATATCTTTGGTTGAGAAAACAATTGAGTCTATCACCTCAGGATTTCCTCACTAGACCCCAACGACAAGAGTAAAGGGATCCTCATGAGCCAATAAAGCCTCCTTCTAGCATTCAGACAACTATTAATTTAAAAACAAAAGAAGTGGAGAAGATTACAGCAGAACGGTTGAAAAGCTTCGGTGAGTGGTTCAATTATCGGACAGTTGTGCACTTCAAATAGATTAAGTCTACAAAAACTCTTCAAAAATGTGCTACTCTGGAAGATCAAATTATTGAGCGGGCGGAGACAGAACTGATCTCAGAGGCACTAACTCGTCCAGAACTCATTAATGTAATTTCTAAGGGTGAATCATTGAGATCTATGCTGGAACAAAAGGAGAATAATTTCGATGGTCTTCTTCCCACAACAAACGAGGATGCAGCAATTATAAAAAAGGCTTAAGATTTAATTCTTTTGTTTGACAGCTGTAAAACTGGCAAGGACATAGCACAAACTTCAAATAACTTTACTACAATGGGCTGGTCCTCACTCAGAAGAGTTTGTTGAGCTAGAGCATGTTGAAAAACTTCTAGAGGCTCCACATAATACTTCTACAAACTTGATATTGACCTGGAAAGTTGAGGGCCTTGATACACCTATAGGGTAAAATCCTTCCCCTCGTCCTACCATTTCCCCAGCTCACAAAGAGCAACAAGGTCTTTATCACATGTTCGGGCTGCTGCATTCTGATGCTAGAGAAGCATATACTTCCAAAAAGTAATCAGTTGGAGAAACCTGCTCCCATTTTTTATTAGTCCAAGACTAGGAGTATGTATCGGCATCTCCAGATAAATCTGCTTCGCCTCTTCTCTTTGATCACGCTGAAGCAGAAACAAATGATGCTTTGGGTGTTCATCAACTTGAGCACAGGGCGCCAAGTCCAGTAGTTCAGTTGAACTCATCCTCTTTATCAATGTCTGCTGGTGCATAATATTCAGTCCTATCCCTAAATGATCTTGTCTCACTAAAAGATCTTGGCTCTCTTCACCAGACATTGATCTTGTTGGGACAAGAGTTCCATGAATTTCATGCTGATCATCTTGCATCTTTTGAAAGTTTCAAGGCTAGAATTTGCACCAAGATCGATGGCGTTCTGAAGTCGTTGAATGAGCGAGGATCGTCATTGTTGGGATCGGAAAACAAGCTCGGGAGTTCAGAAGGGGGGTTGAATGAACTCCTTTGCTAATTTTTGTTTGTAAACTGATTTCAAAATATTTTATAACTCGTAGCTAACCTCTAAACCGAGTTACCATCTTGGAGGGTTCTCAGTGTTAAGCTGTAGTCTCGTATAATAAAATATTTTGTGAAGAAACACGATTCAACAGTGAACAGTTAAATGCGTAAAGTAAAAGATGAGAGTCAATAGTTTGTTTCTGCAAGTTCGGAGTTAATTCTCCTATGTCTCCCCTTCTTCCTCAACGGGAAGGATCACTAGAAGATTTGATTTATACTCCTTGTACAAACCCTATCCGATAGCCAGCAGCTACAAGAACTCCTAGCACTCAACCAAGAACCCAGACACGCGATCTGGTTTGAGATACAATGAACACAGATCTAAGCTGGTTGTGCAAATCTAGCACTAGACACTCTATGTCTATGATATACAATGATAGCTCAACACTACTGAGTATGTGTAAAAATGTTTACGTGACACAAAGAATTGTATAACAATCTGTGAGTGTGTGTCACTAGCTGTGAGCTGGTTTGACAGATGAACTCTGTTCTCTGTTCGTTGTTTTTATTCAACAATTCGTTCGTTGTGTTGGCATTAGGTGAGTTCAACTGATCAGCTCTTCCAATTTATACCCTTTGGATACAACGGTAATAAATGTTACCAGTAGACACGTAGAATATATCCAAATTGAAATTCCTGCGGTGACTTAATGGTTGTACGATGTACGTACATCTCCATTATATGCTTTTCTCTTTTTGGCAACTCTGCGCCGTCTTCAGTTCAAATCAAATCTCTGTAAATCAATAATTAGCTCAAAGTAGTTCCAAAAACTATAAATCAATACAGAGAGGTCAAATATATCACATCAATCTGTACAAAGCCTCGAAACATTCTGAAATCCATTTTGCTAAGTTGTATTTACTTAGCTGGGTTCCCGATCTAGTTTCTGTACAGTGAACTGCTTTTCTGATATGGTTCTGTGCTGATCAAGTCCAATCTGCTCTGAATTAATTTGCTTTTGTGTTTGTTCTGTAGTGATCCAGATAACAATATTTGTACACTCATATTTATAACCCGATAACATCTGTAGAACAATCTTGCTCAGAGCTGGTCTTTCCAAACTGGTCTTTCAGCTGGTGTGTTATACCACTTTGTGCTCTGAGCTATTTTCTTAGATGTTCTGGAACTGATAAACTCGGCTTTTGTAAATTGTTCTGAGCTCAAACTGTTCTTTTATCAACTAAAAAACTAAGTATACATCTGATCTGTTTATCCGAGCTGATTTTTCTTTAACCAGCTTATCTGGATATCCTAAGCTGGTTTGTCCTTAACTAGTTGAACATCTCTGGGCTGGTTTGACTTTAACCAGCTTGGCTAATGTCTAAATTTTCTTAGCTGGTTTGACCTTAACCAGCTTTGCTTTGTCCATCTTTGCTCTGATCTGGTTTCTATAAATCACACAGTATATTCTGTCTAGAACTGGTTGATCCATTTCTGAGCTGATTAATTTCTTTTATTTGTCTTCACCAAAACTTACGCATTAACTCTAACAATTTCCCCCTTTTTGGTGATGGAAAAACTTGCGCATAAAAGAAAGATTTTATTAACTATTAAACACTTTATACAATAGTTAGCTGTACACCAGAAAATACGAAAAACTAAACCCGCCCAAGGTCAAAGCAATCTTCTATTTTTACTGCTCGTCCCTTCCCCCTTTTTGGCATCACGAAGCTCCTTCAGACAATAACCATTTCAGCAACCTGTGATTTTAACAATGCAATTTCATCCACAAGGTGCTGTTGGCTATCTGCAAAATGACGACTCAGACTAGTCTCCAGCCCGTCTATCTTGGTGTCGAGATGTTTCCTGAATTGCAAAGTAGTATACTTCGCCATGAATGTATCATCCTTTATCCGATTGACCTGTAAGTCTAGGGAAGATACAATATCCTTCAGAGATGTGAGCTCTTTAGAAGTATCGCTTGGGGTCCGGGAACAATGATTCGCTGTGGACCAGCTTGGGTAAAATATTTTTTGTTAACTACGCTGTTATTGTCTCTATCTACTGTATATACAACCATCTGTAAACAGAGGGACTGGGACCCTGACGGTCCTCATTATGTGCATTTGAAGTGGAAAACTGTACAAAAGAATGTGAATCACTTGGATGAGAATGGGATGAACCAGTTGGAGCCTGTCGCTCATCTGCCGGAGCCAGAGCCTGACGCTCCTTCGCTTGAGCCTGTTGCTCGTTCCTTGAGCCTGATTCTCTGATAATTCACGGCTTCAGTTTCATCAACATTCTCAACAGTCCGAACAATCTCCTCAACCTACCGTTCCGACTGAGCTGGTTTCTTCGCCGTTTTTTGCGCCTGTTCTGCTTGAGTTGAAATTCTCGATAGCAATAATCTTTGGCTTCTCCTGCTGAGCTGAAGTGGCTCATGTTATCAACAGTTTACGTTCCTTAGTCCAGGCTGAGGAAGATCCACATTTGCAGCATCTCCTACGACTGAGGTTTCCGGAACCAGAAAAGGTAGACCAACTAGATGTCACAGAGGCCTGTGCTGCTTTACGATTTCCTTAAGTTCACGATTTAAAAACCGGATACACATGTAATCGTAATTAATAGACGGCTCAGCTGGGTTAAAATTAGCGTGATGCTCATCTACTCTCTTCTGTATCTCCATCTCATACAGCTTGTACAAAAACAACATCCTCCGCTCAAATAATTCAGATACCCGCTCTGTCTCAGCCCAAAACAAAAACTGATCTTCTATTTTGGCCAGACTTTCAATGGGTGTTATTGTCGTGACAGTATTTAGCCTCACGGCAATGCGGAAGTGTATCCACTTGTCATATTCAGACATCTTGCTGGATACATCTTCCCAAGCTGATTTGAGCACCAACAAACAGTGCTACTCCACTGGGTTCGGACGGGAAAAAGCTTCCAAAATCTCTTTTCCCTTTGCGGCTGGGTCTATTTTGGGCAGAAAGTGCGTTTCCCAGTTGATTTCCCTGATCTCCAAAGGGAGCAACCCTTGCCGGAAGAAGTTATGGGCTATTGATCTGGATGTACAGGATCGAACCTGATCACAACAGATTGCTCCTGATTAATAGCCTCTATCTCCGTTTTGTCAGTACACTCCACATGATCGTCCTGATCAGCAGCAGTGGAAGCATTATCAGCCCGTCCCTCCATTTCTGGAGTTGACTCCATATTGTCTTCTGGAGCAGCAGTGGTAGGGATATCCACAGCCTCAGCTGGGTTTTCCGAAATCGTACCGGGTTGGGATTAGCCTTGTCACCACCAGTTGTCTTCATCGGCTTTCTCCTTTGTGTCCTCTGTTTCTTTGTAATTTTCACCAGAGGAAGAGACACCGTGGACTCCGAATCCGATGAATCCACAACTTGTTTTTGCTTTGGTGCAGCTTGACCTTTCTTAGCTACACCCAGCTTAGCCAACAGGCGCGAATCCGGGTCTGAGCTGGTCCCAGACTTGGACTTCACCGGAGAATCTTGGCTCCTAGCCTCCACTGGCTTTTTGACAACCACCACCTGCTTCTTCACCACGGAACAACCTTTTTCCTTCTTTTTCTTCTTCTTCTCAACAGCCTCCGTCTCCGGCTTCGTTGTCTCACCAACCTCCTTCTCAGCCTCGTTAGTGAGAGACTGAAGACTATCGGCAGTGTTGTTCCATCGTTGTTGCACCTGATACCTTGCTAGTCTCACCAGCTGGACCAACACCCAGATTCTTTTTCATATAGATTTGAACAGACCTATTGTTCAATACCTTGAGGGGTTCCAGTTTCACAGACTCCCCAAGGTCTACTTGCACCAGCTTGGCCAACAAAACATTGAGCTGCACGGCGAATCCTTGCGATTGTTTGGTAGGCGTATGCACCATCGTTATCAATGTCTGGAACAGAACCTGTTTCCAATTTACCTTCAAGCCTGCACTGATGGCCACCATCAGATCAAATTTCTCACTGGTACCACGTCAAAAGAACCAGCCTTGGCGCACAATGCCTTGGCCATGATATCGTGCAACAGTCGATACTCAATCTTCATTTTCGTCTTATTATTGTGTTCCCTAAATGGAACATCAGTACTGGAAAACCTCATTTTTCATCTCCGCCACAGCCTGGGCGAAAGATCGAGAAAACCAAAAATCCCTTCAGACAGAAGGCCAAAAGTTTCTGCGAACACATCCTTCGTGATTACCATTTTCCGGTTGGCCATGAATCTCACAATCGTGCCAGCTATCACCTTGGCGTTCGCAAAGAACTCAATCACTGCTCCCTCAAACACAGACTTGGATACCTCCAAAAATTCCTTACGCCTTGTTTCCTCCAGGGACTTAAACATTCTGACCATCCAAGTGTGCTGTCAGGCCTCATGCTCAATCAGAGTAAAATCACATAAAACACAATAGCGGAAGCATTAAAATAGTGGCTAAAATTTTCTCTTTTGGCCTGACTTAGAAAACATAAGTTAAAACACTGATAGTCAAAATATTGGTTTACAATACTCAAAACCAATTACAACGCAACTCACATACAAAAATAGAGTGACTCCCAATTAACAAATAGATGAGTCTCTCGCTCAACATAGATACAATACAATATAACGAAAATATCATATGTATCTACTACATATAACTAGGACACTCTATCCACCTCCCGAGGCATTACCAACTGGTTCAACTCCATGACCAGCGGAGAAACCATGAAAACCTGAAAACACACACAGGCAAACAAGACAACCAGCCCCAGAGGGACATGGGGTCAAACCCCAGTACGGAGAGCAACTGAAAAACAGCATTTAAATAGCAATAGATAAAATGTGAATGCTATGCATGAGAACAAGGCTACAACCGAAGGTAGGGAGCCAAAAGATCTCAAGGAAGCTGCTCAACAACTGAATCCAATCAACTGGAAGAAAGTGACCACGGGGTGTGTGAGTATACGGGAGCTATCCACTCGTCTCAACACATGGTACCAGATGCATAACAATCACTCAACCTGCTGTTGCCCAACCCATGAGATGTGGGAGCTACCCACTCCGCTCATAGTGGCTAACAGAACCCAGCAGGGAGATGAGGGTGACGGGTGTTACCCTCTCGGCCTATAAAACAAGCATCCTGGTACACACAGATCAAGAAAACAAGGCAAGGCTAGCAAGATCTGAGCTCAACATGAATAATGCGTGTATGAAATGCAACAACTTGCGATAAACAACACAACAAAGGCAAGCAACGACAACACAGAAGCATACACAGCAGTACACATAATATCCATGCCAAATCCAACGCTGTAAAACAAGCTCACATTCGTACCTTAGTTCTGAGCTAAAATTACCACAACAGCAGTCCCGAGCAACCAGATTTGAAACCTACTAAGCCAAACAACAACGCTAACTCAGGGATGCAAAGCTCAGAGCTACGAACTGGGAGCTACAACCTCGACCATCTCTGTCCTACCCATCTAGCTCAACAAAAAGCTCTAAACAAATCACAAGGTAGGAACTAACACTTACCCAACAAGCTACCTGAACGGCGGAACTCAAATCGCCAAAATGCTAACAGACTACACAAGGAAGCTTCTCCTGTGATCCTCTTCCAGCTCTCCAAAGTCTTCGAAAGAGGTATAGAACGAAGCGCCTTCACAAGAGGAGTCCAGCGCTACCACTCTTGTGTTCGTCGGAGCTGCCTACCTTCGGCAATCAAAGGAAATAAGTGTTGGGTAGCCGCGGCGGATCCGGATCATGCCTCCCGGCGAGGCAGCGGAAGAACAAAAATTTGCCGGGAGACGATCAATACAATTAAATACAAACATGCAAACTATGACATTCATAGGGCGTTTAGATTGCTACCTTGCTGGCAACTCGTGCCTGGCTCCGACCAGTTTCTCGAGGAAACCGGTACTTCACGGTAGATTGCGGTAGACTACGTCAATCAGGTCCACGACTGGATACGAGACTCCTTTGTCAGCCTGCACTAGAAGGCCTGACGAGATCGGCGTGGACGGATTCTCCTCGTCAAGATTGGCCGGAACAGTTTCCGGCGAAGAGAGGCGGCGGCGGAGGCTTTTGGAGAGGAGGGAGGGCGGCGCACACTTGATCTAGGTTTAGGGTTTGATTTGTGTAGTTAAGTCTTATGATTAAGTCTCATAAGTATATATTAAATAGACTAAGTGATGGACTTGGACCGGCCCAACGGGCCCAGGTCCAACGGATGAACATTCAGTTCATCCCCATCACCTAGACTTCATCGTAACTCTGATCACCGATCAGATCGGACCGATCGACTCAGTTTCCAAAACTGAATACTATGATCTGAAAAACCATTTTTCAGAACCCCAGTGCAAAATGACCGTTTTGCCCCTCAACAGCGGAAATCACGATTTGACCCCTGTTGACTTTTAGGAAGTCGCACTCCCCAAAATCCTCTCCTCATGCTCAACACATTGAGATGAGTATCCGTGCGGGAATCTCAAATCCAGTACTTGTGTGACCCTCAATGGTTCAGGGATACAGCTAGCCGTGGGCCCACAACCATTGTGGCTCCGGAATCACAATTCCGGACTTGCCCAATGGATCATGGTAAGAGCGTCTAGCAACATCGCCCGATGATCCCCTAGGTATCACTGATAGTACCTGCAAGAACCAGTTGGTCATGGTTAGCGTACGGTACGGTCCTTTCAATCCATATATCCCGATCAGATCAACGACCATTGGTAAATCGAGAGTCGCTATAGATCCGATAGCTATGCATACATCTTGGAGATAGAATAGTGACATCACGAGTGTAACTAGGTAAACACATTTACCTAAAACACTTCTAGTACTCTGGCCAGAGATTTATACACTATTATTCCCTCAGATAGCATAGGATATCCACGCATGTCTGCGA